>VXBO01000009.1:706738-734377 GCA_013400135.1 Rhinoptilus africanus | reverse complement strand
AGGGGCATGCGCAGCCTCCGCAGGAGGCTCCGCTTCCCCCTCCCCGTTCCGCCCCCCGCGGAATTTGCAGTTGCGGGTACGCAGTGTCTTTGCCCGTTACGATGTTAATGATCGTGCTGGTTCCCGATTTGGAAAATGCTGAAAAGAGGGAAGTAATTTGCATTGGAAAAAGTGGAAACTACACGCAGCTACCAGCGCCTCAGCCTCTGTGTACAACGCGTCCATTCTCTCCTGCCTCTCAGTTCCCCGTCCCCAGGGCAAGATACTGAGCTATCAACATGGCAAGGATGCGAGGAAGAGAGGATGACAGCATTGCCCAGGCCCAGAGGAATGAATGAAGGGTCTGCATTTAATATTCAGCATCTTTTTCTGTTGTTTTCCCAGCTACTATTCTCTTCTCCACCTGAGGAGGTAATATAGCCCATGGCAAACAAGCTAGAACAACCACTTGTATTTGGATTTCTCTAAAATGAAGATTGTCAGCCAGTTACATGATTATTTTTTGTGTGTGACAGTGTTGTGCCTACAAACAATTGCATCTCCGTGTGAATTATCCACTGTCTTAACTCCTGGTTGTAATGCTGCTTTCAGAGTGGGTCTGCAGGTGGAAAATAGGTTTATCTTCAACAATGTGAACATATTCCTTCTCAAGTGTCTCACCTACCTACTGGGCTCCCTTAGCAGTGGTCATTACTTGTTCCTGGTGAGCAGAAATGTCTCAATTTAAATTCCCAGCTGGTGGCCTTTGTGGTTTCAGCTGGGAAGGAGTTCATATACCTGTGAGATTCTCCTGGTTAGTAAGAAGTTGTGCCTTCTGGACTTCATTCCCCTCTGGGAAAAGGTGTGTATGCAGGACTGTCTAGGCAGCGCAAGACACAAGCAGATCTGCTTTTCTAAGAACAAGCACAGAGACTAAACTTGTGCCACACTATGGGAAAGGACCTCCCTTCCCATACGCTACAGCACAAGGGAGTAAGGCACCATAATCGGATCTCTGGGAGAATTTGCACGGTCTGCATCAACTTTGAGAATTTTGATAATTCTGACACTCAGCAAGTGCACAAGTGCAGTAAGAAGTCCGGTTTGTTTTCAGCCTTGCTAGTGGCTGTGCACCTTCAGTCTCTTCAGCCCTTGGGTAGGCCCTGTGTGCATAGTAAGCATTTGAAAATACCGTATCATCTCTAAGCTCTGCCAAGGCTGAGATGAACATGTAGAAGTGACACTCAAAAAGAAAAAAAAAAAAAGAGAAAAAGAATCAACAAATACCTCTCTTTGCACAAAAGCAACATTTGGAATGACTTTTTCTCCACCCCGAAAGCTCTGATACGCTACAGGGATTATGGAGCCAGCTGCTAGTATTGAGTGAACACCTGGTACCCCCAGGTAGGAGAAAGGAAGCTCAAGAGAAGACGTTGCAGCAATATGAGAAATACACAGAAGGTCTGCAAAAAAGCTCAGTTTAGATGCAGACAGGATGAACAGATTTGGGATCTTCAGATTGCACAAAAGGAAACTTTGGGGAATGGACAACAAAGGCATAGATGATCATGACTGGTATGTAGAAGTGAATGGGGAATGGCTACTCATTATTTCCTACCCTTGGGAACAATGGATTTGAAGTAGACCAGGCACCTCATTTACGTGCGAAATCAAATTATGGCAGAGGATGCTCTGATTATGAAAAGTGTAAGTTCTCTCAAAAAGCAGGTGGATAAATTCATGGAAGACAAGCTAGGAGGGCTATAAAACATGAAGATATGTCTACAACTACTGATTCAGGAGGTGCTTCAATTGTGGGTTTGCTTTCTTGATAGCTCCCCTGTGACAGGACCTCTGCCCACTATCTTTTCAGCCTCGACATGACAGACTGCCCACCAACAGTGGTAAAAGTGACGTGCTTCTACCAAGCAACAGTTCTCTGCTCTGAAAGGAGCTCTTGTGCCCAGCATCTGTCCTTGCCTGGGCCAAGCTCTGCCTGTATTTCTGGCTGCTGCTCATTATTCCACATTTGCCATTCTCTCTCACTCCCAATGGAGACTTAAGCCAAGAATTGACAATCCATAGAGTCACTCCCTCTTTCACTCCCTGAGAGATCAGGGAGAAAACTCTGCTTGTTTTCAGCTTGTCCCTGTTTGCCAGGACCCATGACCTTACCTCCCTGGCTCTAATACCGTCTGAAGTAAACCTGCGACAGTTTACAGCTCTTTTTCCCTGCAAGGGTCACAGTACGCTGTTGTGAGTGTTTCATGCTGGCTGTGGTTTGCACATGGAACTAGCTTACAGAAAGAGGATGGGGGAATAGAAAGTAAGTTCCTACAACAGTATTCTACTGATTTTTACAGGTGGACAGGCTACAAAAAAGTTATACATGGTCATACAGACTGCTCATAGACAGTATACAACGTAGTGGCAGAACATAACCTGACCAGGATGCTGAGCTTTCAGTTCAAAACCTGCCAGCGCTTTGTGAATGCCATGATCCAAAGGCACAGCAGATTAATTACAAGATGACACGATAGTATGAATATCTGGAGCAATAGTTGTTGTAAAACAGCTAATAGAATTACACAGAAATTGCAAGAAATTTAAAGTGTAGGCACCTTCTTCATTATTTTGCAGGCTACATTGTTCCCCACCACCAGCATTGCTGAAATCTTTTTCCCAGGAGGACCAAAGATTATTATGCTGTGGGAAAAATGCAACAGGATGTCACAGAATCAACAGGCCTCTACGTGAAAAGCCCTTGGTCACAAGCTGGGCGACAGAGCACATAATACATGGAGTAGGAAGTAGGTCTGCCCTCACACAATAGCAGCTCATAAAAGAATTTCTGCAGGAGCAGGTAGCCTGGTCTTACCTTAACATATTGCCTAAAGGTGAGCAGGATAAAAGGATGAGATTTTGTCATCAAAATCTCCTCTCCATCTTCAGGCTAACTGCTGACAGAGTCCAATAACACTTGATCAACTGGAATATTAATCCTGTGGGATTTGGGAATAATTGCAGAGTTACAAATTGAACAAGAACTCACACCTGTGGTCATTGAGGTTATAAAGTCCCATTTGTATTGCCACAAAAATGAGGTGTTATAATTAACTTCTAATAGCCTTCACTTTCCAGGGGGATTAAAATCTATTCTGCCTTCATCATCCCTAAGGCATGAAACCCATTTATAGCAGAGATTATCAAACGGACAGATGCACGTGAAATATTTCAGAACCAGACTCAGTAAGACCTGTGGGCTTCATCACCTATTTTTCCTCAGAGCTGTTTCTTTTTTCTGCTAGCTTTCACCCTCGTATTCTACAGACGCACACTTAGCTCAGCGTCGTGTCTCTCAAGCTCTCTCTTTTGGGCATTACAGCTCACATGGAAATTTTAGCCTGCTGACGGCCATAAACCAGCTTGTTAGGGAACGCACATCAGAAACTGAGCCCTCATTTCAGTAGTCATAGGTCCCCTTATATGCAATATACAAACCAATATTTAATATTGTACAGTTCTTGTCTTGAGCAGTATTTCATCTTTGCTGCATTTGGAGCTACTATGGTTTATAGTTGCCCTTTTGAAGCAACATGCAGCTATCTGAATGTCCAGCTTGGTTTAGCATGAGCATCATATCCCTTCTCAAACTAATCAATACAACTGCTGTCGCTTAACACTCTTGGTACATGGCTAAGACAGGATTACTATAAAACTCAGAGTCTCCCCTGCTGATCTCACGTATACAAATCTATAATTATGAATTCCCACATCAGGAGTCTGAAATGCAGAATATGTCCTCAGTACCCATTTTCTGTGATTATTTCAGTTATGGCTGAATTTAATTATTTTAGTTATGGTTGAATAAAAAAAGAAATTCCTAGAGTTACCTGCAATAACAGCTTGATTCCATCTTTATTGATAAGGTAAAGTCCCAGACTAGAATTGCAATAAACGTTTCGTTTAATGTTTTCTGCTTTTAATTGTTGTCCTACTTTCTACTTAAAGTGCATCTTCCTGTTGAGGTTCTTAAAGTACTTTTTAACTATATATCAATAAAGTCACAAAATGCTGGATAGCTCAATAAATAGTGTAATGCAACATGCACTACCATTTCCCCTGGAAGAGACAGAAAGAAGGAAAGAGAATGGGTTAGTCACTCAAAGCCCGTTCTGCGCAAGAGTGCAGAGCCAGTTCATCGAAGCCAATCAGATAACGATAATAGTAAGAGGATTCTGCCATGTACCTTTATGCATATATAGGTATGTCAGCGTATTTCACACACTTTGGGCACTTAGCAGTTGGAAAAAATGAGGATTACACCCGGTAGCAATGATTTGCAGACTCAATACTGTTAAAAAGCAACTTATCGTGAAATAAAAATTACTGCTAAGATTTTAAAGGAGGTTGCAAAGCCCTAGAAGGGCATGTTTTTCAGGAAAAAAGAGATATTTTTAGCTTTATTTGCAAGGGCTTTTGATAGAACATGTCTATAAGTCATAATATTTACATAGCTATAGTCATGGCTTTTATTTTATTAAATAAAAAATAAAAGCTTGGACTTCACCAAAATCAACTGAGACATATGAAATGTATCGAGGCAAATATAGGACAGTTTCACTTATCATGAATATGTGGCCGCATATAAATTGGAAAAATAGCACCGTCATTTTTCAATCACAAATTCTTGGGGATTTAGATGGCATCACTTCAGATTTTGCTGAAGCACATAGGGCATCAATCCAGTTCTGATTCAGCAGAAAAAGGACCACCCCTTGATTCATCTTCACCATTTCCTCTTCCAGGTAGGTCTCCCATTCAGTTAACAACTGGGTCACAGCCCGTAGCAATGTGGCCCGACACACACGTGCCATGCTAGAAGCCTGTCATTCATTCTTCAGCTGTAGGTTGTGGTTTAGTCAGTCCGTGCTGGCAGGACAGTTCAGCATAAATGTTGTATAAAAATAACGCAGCACAGGGGCAGCAGCGTTGTTCACACAGGGGTGTGACTTGGCCAGGTCACATAATTGAACTGGTTAAGGTAAGTAGGAGGGTAGAAAACAGGCACGCCTCACCGCAGTTACATTGCTAGGTAGCTGCATTCAAAATCGTATTCCACTCCCTGGAGATAATATCAAAGGACAGATCTCTTGCAAAAGGCTTATTTCAGTATAGTCAATGTGGCAGAAAATAAGGTCATTTTAGAGGCGGAAGTAAATTGTGAAGTGCAAGTTCTTCTGTAAGTGTAAGAAATTGCCATATTTCAGGGAGCGGGAGCATTAAGGCCAGGCAATTACTGCATGCATTGGGCTGACCTCTTTTAGCTTACAAAGGGGAAGTCGAGACACCTTTCACCTTTATTTCTCCACAGGAAAGGAAAGGTAGAAGAGGAAGAAGGGGAAAATCTGTATTCTGCTTCAGCCCTATTTTATGATAGAAGGCCAGAAGAGCAAGTTGTGGATTTCAGCCCTGCTTCAGGCCAGAGGATGATGGAACATTTTTCTAACCAACAAAGCAACCAGGCAGTTGTCTACATCTGCACAGATGCTACTAAAGTTCTTGGTTGTCTGGCTTCCCCCTTGTTTTAGGTCTAGTTTAGGGCCTCTGTCTCAGAATGGGACATGTGGGAATTTAGCAGTTCTTAATGACGTTCCCAGCCCAGTGCCTATTCACACACATAGCCAGGACGGGGAGCTGCGCATAAAAGTTTTGAAGCGCAAGTGGAAGATCTGGTTCTATTATTTATTTTCTTTCTACGTACTAAAAAGAAGTTTATTGGAAGTCATATAAAAATAAAATAAGGTGGAAGGGGAGGTATTTTAACCATAAAATATCAGGTTATACTGACTCTTTATATCAGGGGACTTGGATCAGAAAAACTTAGGTCTGTCCATCTGCAAAAAACATTCTAGTGGACCTATCTGTATCTACAGTATAATGAAATTTTCTTATCCTGTCACCAAGAATTGTCTCATTTCCTCTGTGCATAAATCATTACAATAATAGAAAGAGAAGTAAAGTTATAATCAATATAGAAGATATCACTGGGTGTAACTGAAGTAAAATTATTAGGAAGGAGTGCAGGGAGGACTAAGTAGTTAAGGATACTTACTAATAGCTTAACCACAGTGACTAAATATTACTTGGGGAAATGCCCCTCTAACGATAGCCCCAGTCCCAGGAAGGAAATGGATTCATACACCTAACCACTTATATATTTGGTCACACACTGTATCTCTGAATCTGGATGGCCACTCCCCAGATTTCCAGTGCGTCATCCTTCAGGTCGCTTCAGCCCAGAAGGAGGAGGATGTTTTTCCTTTACCTGCATATGGTGCATCATCCATTTAGCAAGGGTATTTATCACAGAGCAAGAGATTTGAACTATTCCAGAAAGGCACTTTCAAGAAATATTACAGACTTTGAAATAGATCAAACAGGTATCAGGGGCTTGGACAGTAGAGCAGGATTTCCTGACATTCTGCCTGCTTGATGATAATGTGAAAGCTAATTAAATCTGTGGCTTTTGAGTGACAAAGGCTAGTCTGCAAAAGGAAATAAACCAGCTGTCAAGATCACTCGTAATTCAGAAATTAAAGTTTCTACTATGAAATCAATTTGTTTCTGCAGTGGAACTATTCCAATCAGGTTCCTCTCTCCAGAGAAAACCACAACAAAAAGTAGCGAGTACCCGATCAAAAGGCCTTTGAAATGACTTGAAAGATCCATTCGCTTCCACTGCGTTGTGACTTATGCCATAAATTTATTCAAATCAGGAGTTTTGGATGACAGAAGTCTCCATAAAATTCTTCTGCTTTCCCTGCATTTCAGAATGTGCCTAAAATTTACTGTGCCTAACATAATTACTTGAATCCAAGGGAAATGTGGAAAAAAAAAATACACAGAAAGCCATGCACAGTGATTATGGCAACTCCATTTTATCTTACTCTTTCTATTCAAAAGCCTGTCCCTGTCTCTACTGCTTCTGACGTGCCTTTGTAAAAAGATTTCGAACCATGTCTGTCAATGAAGTCTTTAGTTGCCCAAATTAATTTTAATAATATATATTTAACTTTATAGACACAGATTTCTAAAAGGTGTTATTAGCATGAACTTGTAAACTGAATTTCCCTGAATGATTAACTGCTATTCTTTTTCTTTCTCATAACTTCACCATGATTAGGCATTTTGCTGCACTTCTGGCCTATCCAGATTACTTCTTCAAGAAGTTTATTTATTATAGGTTAACAATAGAGAACCATTCCCACATCTGGCAGTCTTTGAGAGGAGTTACCCCAAAGGTTGAAAAGCTACCAGGGTGGCTGGGCTGAGTAACACAGAGGATTCCATCAGGCCCCCTCAAGTTGGCCTAATAGGGCTCATATCCTACAGCTTGCTTGGGCAGAGTTCTCAGCTTCACCTGGCAGGGGGAAACAGAAATGGCCCATCTCAAGAGATGTGTTTAAAGTCTTCCCTGTTGCAGATCTTTTTTTTTTTTCCCCATAAGTATTTCAGCATGGAAAGTGAGCACTATAGGGCTGCTGTATTTATCCCAAAATGCAGCTTCTACAAGGGGTGTTCTTTTCCCATTAGCTTTGTTTAGAAACTCACAAAGTTTCTATTAAATGCACACATACACAGTGACATGCATGACATTTGATTAACAATGTCTTTTAGGTGGTACAACTTAATCTTGCCAATTTTAGAACTGTAGTGTTCTTCTCATGTAAGCAGAGAAAGCAGATATAAGAGGGGGGTGGATACTAATGAATGCTTAGAGCAGACCTGTCTGGAACACCTATTCTCCCTGCTCCAGAACAAGAAGAGAAAGACAGAAAAAAAAAATCACTGAAAGACAATTGCCCTACTTCTGCTTTCATTTTTACTAGCATCTGTCTGATAATAACTGAGAAGTAAACGGAGGTGCTCTGGATATTAATGTGGGTTAATAGAATTAAAGTAGTACAAAGGAAATATCTCATTGCTTTTTATAATTAACCTGGAGATCCATTGCTGACACGGGTCACTGAACAATGAAGTTACTAGCATTGAAGGAAGAGATACATACAAATATGTATTCAGGATCAGGTTTGGGTCAGAGAAAATGGTGAGCTGGCTAGCATGAAATCAGCCAGAGCTATCAATCGGGTTTATCCCACAGCTAGAAATGATCAGAGGGAGACTGACAGTAATCTCCTCTGACAAAACTGACACTAGACATGGAGGGAGGGAAAGGAGGGGATTTGCCTTCCTATGGGGCCCTGGGAATTGGCCACTGTCGAAAACAGGATGTTAGACCATCACCCTGCCCCTGGAAATTTCTATCTTCCTACCTTTTAGAGAAATATTTACTAAATGATTAATATAATAACAGAAGGCCCAATCCTTCTCCCTCTAAACTCAACAGCAAAATTCCCAGCAATTTCTACGGACCTTGCACAGAGGCTATAATATCTTAACACATTAATAGCATGCACTGGATACATTGAAAATATCTGATGGTTGTTTTTATTTGAGTAGGCCATTTGAGAGAGCAACAAACACTTCAGAAACCTTCAATCCGCTGTCTTATGTCACACAATGTACTTCTGCTAAAGCATTAGAATGAAAAGTACACCAAAATATTCTGTCAGCAGACAGGCTAATAAGCTCTTAGGGAGGAGTTTTGGTATATTTCCCACTTCTCCTCATATAACTGGAGTTACAGAGTCCCTATGAATTTTGGCATTCTCCTGGGTTTAGTATTTTGATGAATTAACTAGAGAAAATACTTCGGCAAAAAAATCCTGTAGAATTTAACATTAGACAAAAATCATTGAAGTGCCCTTTAGAATTGTATTCCTGCTGAGCATTTCTGTCCCTGTCCTTACGGAGACAATGTTGAAGCAGGTTTCTCCATAGAATATGGTTTTCCTTTCCTTGGCTTATGCAAGGCAAAGTGGCCAACGTGGGCATGAAGATGAGTATAACTAGAACACTTTCTGGGTCCTACCCAGTTGGCCAAATCTTCCTGTTTAATGATATGCCTTTTCTGCATAAATCTGCTGTAAACATGAACAGGATCTCACCCTCAGATTCAGAATCATTTCCATATAAAGGTGATTCTGTGATGGCAATGGAAGGATCTAGAAAAATTATCAGTTGAAACACATTTAGATACTTGGCTGAAGTTCCTGATGGGAATCTAACATTAACTTCAACATCTCTAGGTTGGATTTTTGCAGTGCAAGATGATGACACAAACACGCATGCAGATGAATACCGGCATTAAGGGTACCTGAAATAAGGTGGGGCTTTTTTTGCATCCCTGCTACTGGCCCACATTCACAGATTTCTTGAGTGCATATTGTCAACCACATAGCTTCAAGATAGTTTGGAATCTGTTTTGCATTGCCAAAATAGCACTGCTGGCATAGTTCAAATGTCTTTTGTTTGTTTAGCCCATCTACAGAACCTATTCAATTTCTTTTTAGGTTTTTAACCTTTTGTGGCTGATGTTGTTTATTAATTTTCTATTAATACTGCAGGTGTTTGGCATAGTTTCCACATATCTCATCAAATTGTCTGGAAAATTTTCAGCTTGTGGTTAGATTGCTCTTTGTCTGACAGTACCAGAAATAGCTGCAGTATAGAGGTCAGATTCCTTGGCTACCTTTAAGTTAGCATGTTTGGGTACCAGCAACCTCCTTGCATCAGCAACACGAAGGTTCTAACTCACTGACTTACCCTTTTAAGTAGATATAACTTGAATTCCAATGTTTGTGTAGCCACATATGGCCTAGACACTTCTAATTGCTTTAGCTGAATTTTTAGCTGTCTTTTGGTAAATACCATCTGATCATTTTAATGTAAAACCTTCCAAAAAGATTAGGTTTTCCCTATGTAGAAATTCTGAGGTTTCCCTTGGGCTAGATCAGTATGATTTTGTGCAGAGCTTGGTGATACAAAGTGGGGAACCTGTCCACGTAGTCTTGTTAACCTACAAAATTTTCAGATTCCTGATGACATGGCAAGTGTAGGCCACCAGTAAATAAACCACATGTTTCACCACAGTTTACTCTGTCCTGTGTGAATTCTGGAAAAGTGGAGGGCCTACGCTGTGAAATGGTGACTGCTTAAAACCCGCTAGTCTGCAGACGTCATATTCTGTGCATTACAAACAGTATCTTTGCAACTGGGCTGGCCACTGGTGTTGATCCATATTCCAGTACACAAATATCAAATAGATCACATTTTCAGTGAGAGATACTAGGATCTTATCAAGTCAGATGAAGAAAAGGGAAACTTCTGAGAAAGATCGCAACAAGAAGCATAAACACTCCAGTCCCCTAACAAAAGCATGAACATACCTGCTTATACTGTTCTTACACTGCTGACATCTTCCTAGGTCAGTGGAGTTAGGTGGAATGAACCCAGGTGTAAAGAGGTATTGAAAATAATTTGTTTGAGAATATGTTAAAATGTTGAGGCAAAAGACAACTTGGTTTCTGATAAGTTCTTTCTGTCAAGTCATAGTCCAGCCATAGTCACAAACTACTTCATATTGCCTTCCTGGTCATCACTCAGTATTACGCAGAGTAGTACAAATGCCCAGACTGGATCAGAGCTGCTGTCCATCTTCTCTGTCAGTGGCCAGGATTTCCTGTTTCAGAAAGATATGTAAGAACTTCACAGAAGACAGATGCTAATTATCCTCCCACTCCCTCCAAATATCTCCCTGGGTTTCTAATCATTAGAGACTGGCTTACTTCCTGAACTATATAGGTTTAGCAACTCCTGCTGACACGTTTTCATGAATAATGGGTATTTTTACTAGCTATGAACTTTTGTTTCCTGCTAAATTATCACCATCAGCACCAGCATGTCTAATCATGCTGTATTAAAAAAAGTACCAATTTTGATTCTCCTCGCTCCCTTCTGGTGATTGTCTCCTTGCTACAGTGTTACAAAACAGTAAAGAGTAGATGTTATCTATGCTCTTTCTGTCCTTCATAAATTAATTCCTCCAGATTCAGGACCACTCAGTTTTCTGTCTTCTTAGTGTCATGCTATAGTATCTGAGTACTTCTGACAGCAGCAGTACTTTTATTGGAAAGCACCTTTTTAGTCTGGAAAAAAGACGACTGAGGGATGATCTTATCAATGCTTATAAATACTTAAAGGATGGGTGTCAGGAGGATGAGGCCAGTCTTTTTTCAGTGGTGCCCAGCAACAGAACAGGACAGGACCATACCCCTTCTCACATTAGTCACTTCATGTACCTTCACATCTTGAATGCTATTTTGACTGTGGTTCTATACTGAAAAGAAGGATTTTTGTTGAGCAGCAGCTCAATTTCTGTACAGGCTACTTCTTCATCAACCTGGCTGCTCTGTATCATATTTCAATGCTGGAGAACTGATATCCAAAGAGGATTAAATAATTTCCCCCATCTTGCAAGCAACTTGTGCTCTGGCAGGAGCTCAACCTCAAGATTCCAAAGCTTGGAGATACCTTTTAGCTTGTCAATCTCTCTTTCAGGATGGTTTATATATGAACCCTCTTTGCAGAGAGAGCATCACCATTGGCTCCACACCAGTCGCTGCCTGGGAAAACAAAACAAAAGGTGCACCATTAGGGCATAATTAACACAAGTCACCAGGGAGGGTACAGTACCTCAGCTGCAGTGACAGCCACAGCAGGACTCCTTGGCTGCTTAGCAGTGCAGAGGGATGAATTTTGCCATCCTCACTATATTGAAGGATTCCATCAACAAAATACGGCAGTAATGCCGCTGGGCTATTTATCACCCCTGTGGGAACTAGTCACCAGCTTCTTGGATGTAAGATTCTTTGCAACAAACCCTGTATTTTGGCAAAATGACAAATGGTCGTGGTATACAGAGGGCATGGCGTCACTAAGCACCATTCACGATGTATTAAAACATACCTGCAAAATGGGACTACTGGACGAAGGCACGCCCAGGGCGATGGCCGCCAGCCCCACCGCTCTCTGCTGCCCCCTGCGGGCGCGCTCCCCGGGCGCCTGCGGGGACAACGACTTGTCTGAGGCATCTCAGTCATGACTGCAGTTCCCATGGTCAAGATGTTCAAATGTTTTCCATGGAAAAGTAGTCCTTCTCTCACAGAAAACTTGCACCAGCTTTCCCTTTCTGTGGTGTCCCCCCCCCCTTTTTTTTTTCTTTTTTTTCTCAAGAGCCAGAAATGTCAAGCTCTGCTAAGCACAGAAAAGTTTCAGAGGAACACCAAAGTTAATGGGTATCAATCTCCCTTTCCCCCTCCCTATTACCTCTAAATTTGTAAAAAATTATAAAAGTGATGAGAACAACTGCACTGACTAGATAAAGTGCCAATCAAAGTTAAACCGTGCTGCTTTTATCCAATTCTCTGCCCTCAGTTGCAGAGCATCCTTAAAGGGCCTCACAGCCGGTCCTGGCAGCCGTCCACACTCACCTTTGTGCTCAGCAGCACGTCACTGCAGTCTGTGCAGTGGGTATCACCAGTATGCTCTGTGGCTGGTTGGTATCTTTCTATTTTTGAGAAGAAAAGCTAAAATGACAAGACTTTAAAAAGTTTGTGGAATCAAAGCTCAATTACCCAGTATCTGGTGCTCTAGACTTGACAGGTATTGGAGGTACAGGTCTATTTAATCATTCAGTGTGGAGACCTGCTCCACCCAAGAGCTACTCATCGTGACTGGTGTCAAGCTGATGGTAAGCTTGACACCATATAGAA
Organism: Rhinoptilus africanus; assembly: GCA_013400135.1. Classification (NCBI taxonomy): domain Eukaryota; kingdom Metazoa; phylum Chordata; class Aves; order Charadriiformes; family Glareolidae; genus Rhinoptilus; species Rhinoptilus africanus. Next base: position 721,661 of record VXBO01000009.1, on the reverse strand, counting down.
GAGGACTAGGCAAACTCCCCGACCCACTGAATTTCCAGGTATGCAGTTCCCTTCTGCCACCTGCACTGCCCTTCAGATGCAACTGCTAACGTCATTCCTTTGGTGGCACACTAATATCTACAGATGCTGCAGTTTATAGACAGGGTCCTGAGGCTTCTGTCATCCCAGTTTGAGCCATAAGCACCTGCCTTTCCTGGAAACAGCAATGTGAAGCTTTACACTAAAAGCCCTCCAGGCGAATACAAACACATTGTAACAAGAAGCTAGGTAAGCAGTAATTGCACGAGTACAAGAGGCTCATTATTTTGTTCAAATAAACTGAACGATAGGTGTTTAATGTCATGCCCATGGTGCGTCATGGTATTTCCTGTACTACCAGCCTGGCAACACCACCACAGCAGACTGCAGATACTGCCTGCCTCTGACTTTACTTGTGGACACAAAGCAAGCTAAAAATGTAAGTAAAATAAAATCCCATACATTTAGTCAAGAATTCAGACACATGAGATAGAAGACCCAACAGAATCCTAGGGAACACAACCAGAAAGCAACCTCCCCCATCTGTTTTGTTGTGGGGTTTTCGTTTTTTCCCCCCTCTGACCAAAACAAAAAACAAAACAACAAAACCCAAGCCTTCAAATTTGCCCAAAAAAGCCAAATGTCCCAACAGACACACCTTTCTGTCAGCACCTGGGAACCTGTGTTTGCTGTGAATATACTGATGTTAACTCAGTGTTTTCCAAATATCTGGTGGTCAGGACTCCTCACTTCTCTGCCCTGGTACATTTAATGTCATGCATTGGGTTTTCCAACAGTGTGTCTGCACTTGTCACTGATGAAGGAAGGAGCACAGCTGGGAAGCACAAGAGAGACTGTCAGCCAGGGACCATGTTAGAAAGCCCACCACAGCACAGCACAAATTGGTAGTCCTGAGATACTGACCTGCGCCTTTGCAGGGCGGCGAGTAGCTGGCCCAGCAAGGACAGCGCTGGGGCTTGCTCATGGTAGTCGTCACAGGGTGACAGGTCTGATGAAAATCCTGTTTTGTCTTTGAAAAAATACTTTCTTGGGACCTATTGCAAACATATACTTGTTGACATATACATGTCTTTAAATGGAACCTGTTTAACAATAAAAATAAATAGTTGAGTTTTGAGTATTTGATCATTTTGAGTCAGTTTGTTATATAGCCACAAGCTCACAGCTGCCTTTCTCCTGCCATGAATACAAAGGACTCTAGCTTACTGAGCAGGGGTTTCCCAATGCCACTATAGCTCATTTTCTCAGTAGAGAAGACAGCAATAGGGACAGAAGAAGAAAGGAGGTTGATTAAGTAGATTCCAGTTTTCATTCTGCCATCACCACTCTGCATCAATACTACCTATGTGGTATATGCACACAGGAGGCTCATCGTGTGTACACCTACAAATATTCTTTTCCTCTCATACAGGAATGAGTATTTCTTACTCATTCTTTTCTCTTCTGTGCTTATCTCACAATGCTTATTAAATTCAGTCCATATGAAAAAGTTTCCTAGCCAAAGGACACTGGACAAACTGAAGAGATGAATTCTATTGAGCTATGTTGGCTCTACTGGTTTAGACATCCAGACAAATATTTATCCTTATGCAACATCACATACAGCACCACAGACAGCATGACTTTCACTGCGACTCTTAGTAATGCTCAAGAAGTTCACAGTTGGGAGAGACATTTTGATCTGAATTGTGGATTTGATCTTATCTTTAAAATAGCTGGATACGGCAAACAATATGTACTGAAATAGCAAGGCACAGTGAGCTGTGTTAACTAAACACAGCCCAACTCAGGAAGCTTTCTTTCTTTGGTTGGCTGATGTTACAGCTTTTACATAGTTTTATTGGACTTACTTTATTTTTTCCTTCCCTCTTTTCATTGCCATTCTACCTGTTACACAATAAACCATTTTCTTCTTTGAAGAAAAACAAATTTGAAACTCCCTATAAAGCAAGGAAATACAGACTTAAGGCTGTCGTTCTGCAGCAGAGACATTCCACAGAGCCCGCTGGTTACTGCAGAGCCAGCACAAGACCTTCAATCTCAGATACATGGCAGGTAAAACAGCTCCCCACTTGGAAAGCCTTGCAGCAAATCCCGGGCTGCAGGGCAATGGGCTCAACACAGCACAGAAAGCAGATATGCTAAAAAATCAGATCCTCTGCATTTCCTCCTAACATTTTTATCCAGGAAGTTTCAACAGCAGACGCAGTATCAGGTTTTGAAAGTCTAGTTTTGTGCTCTGTTTTCTAGGCATGTTGACAAAAGAACAAAGAGGTCAAGGGCTGAGGCAGCAGCTCAAATGGATTAGAAACCAGACTCCTGCTGGTTCCCAGTGCTCTACATCCAACTATTAGACCACCCCATCTTTGGATGGTTCAGCTTCCTTTATTTTCCTTTTGGTAACATGTTCAAAAGACAAATTAAAAGGCTTGTTGTGACTCTGTCAAAAATCTCTTTTACACAGCAGATATCCAAGAAAATGCTAGAACTCAGATGAAGGTGGTCTGCACTGGGAAGGATTTACAGTAACCACAGTGTGACCGTAGCCACTGAACAGCCAGGATTATGTTTTCAGGCAGGCATCAAATCAGCTGATAGCACTCTTGCAAACCCATCTCTCTCAGCCTTCAGAGAGCACTCTGTGTGCACATGTATTTATTTGCTGTTGCATGCTCTAGTCACAAATACCCAATGAGTCCTTTTTCCTTACACAGTATTTGCTGTACTTTAACCAACAGACTTGAAGAACAATATTAAAAGTATACCAATCTCAATCTCATCTGTAGTACAGAAATCACATGCCAGCAGCCTCAGCCAGGTCAAGTTTCAGGTCTCTGTCCTTATCTCCCAGGAAAATAAAGCCCAGGCTGGGCTGAGAATAGCTAGCTCTGTGGGTATGAGAGGTGAACTTTCAGGCATCAGCTCAGCTCTCCTGTACACAGTGGAACTGCTTTCTGGAAAAGTAAATTTCATTTCTGGCATAGGTTGAGTTTTCCCAGGGACGAGTCCCAAACAGTCTCATCTCCCTTTCCACTCCAAGGGCAGCAATGTTTTCTTTCTCTCTGACAAAAACCACAGAATTAAACACATCTTTGACAAAAAGCCAAATCCAAGTGAAAACACGGATCTACACACACAATTTCTTTCCGGAAAAAGGGTAAGATAAAAAGTGACTCACACAAAATAGATGCTTCTGATACTGGCAGGCACTTGAAAAGCCAAGGTTTGAAGATGCAAAACAGAACCACCTGTGTTGCACAGGGGTATGCAGCTAATCAGTCTCCATTAACGCTGCACCCGCAGAAATATCGGAAACATATGCTGCTCCTTTTTCAGCACTATCATTTGCCTCAGCTGTCTCAGATTCTCTGTGGAGAATCTTTGCTGCAAATGCATACAGGAAATAGGCATTTCCTAACACGACATTAATGTGTTCCCTACCATCCTGATCTTGAACCTTTACAGTCTTTCCCTGGAAATAAAATCTGACATCCATCCCAGCCCAGGTTAGGTATACTGTAGGTTTAAGATGGCTTAAGCAACATTCAGTGCTAGGCTCTTTAAGAGGAGTGAAGAGGCGGTCAAAATCAAATTAATCAGAACTGGATCCTGCATTGAGCTTTCTTACTGTCTGTATTTTCTCTCTTACTTCACATTATGCCACTGGTAGGTTTCATCCTATAGCCAGATTGCATGCAACCACAGTAAAAGGACTGCTTGAAACTAGTGAAAATAGATTTGTAACCTAATATATACATAAAACATTGTTCAGAAAGCCCATTCTGCTGAAGAAGCAGAAGTACAAGAAAAGCACAGAAAAACTCAAGTTACTTGAAATGAGTTGCTTCTCTGCACTCACATATAAGTGTTCCTCCAGTTTTCCTACTGGCAATGTGGAAAGCTTAAACTTTCATCACCCACCTGTGCTCAGAATTTAATTGTTTTAATGCTAATGGCACGAAGCTTCAGGATCCAATTAAAACAGCAAATTGTTATTAGAAGTGGAGAAAAGATCAAATGTTCCCTCTTACACAAAACATACAGTCTCTGCTGACCTCACTCGTGCTAACCATTAAAGGACTGTCACACTTCTACTGTTGTAGATAAGCCCAATTCACTTCTCCACTTATTAAGTCTTTCCTTTCTTACATGTTAAAAGAAAAACCCATAATACAAACCCAACATTTTATCCATTTCTATACCTTTTTCTCAATAGCTCACAAGTTTTGAAATAACAATGAAACTATCCCAACTATAACATAGTAGAGTCACAAGCTTAAATATATGACCTAATAAGTACCTTGTGTAAAAAAGAACAAATTAAATGTGTTATAAACCCTGGCAATCTCTAAGGAATGTTGCTCTTTCAGCAAAGTCTTTGAAAATTTTGCAATATTAGAAGAAATTAAGCAGCTGAAATGTGCGGCTCTACTCTTAGGATAGGATGCTCCAGTAAGATAAAAGCATCGACACTGAATTACTGAAATATGCTGCATGATCCAGAAAAAAACTAAAAGCTGAAGCTACTGCTTGTGTAGCTCGCTCAGCAAAGCACACGGCTGGTCTGTAAAAAATGTGGAATGCACATGGCTGTTGGAATAGTTTAGAAAATCAGCTATAAATCAGAACAGATTATTTAATCAGGAAAAAGGAAAGAATTAAATTGAGAAGAATGAGGATAAATCAGAGGAATAGGCAGATTAATCAACAAATTATAGTCTCATCGCCAAGAGATTACATTGTGGGGGAGAACCCTGCCTGATGACTGAACAATAAAAAAAAAGTATTTGCATAGTACAGGGTTTTCCTTAAATAAAGTATAGTGCAGGGAAGCAGGTACAGCAAATGACGGCTTTTCCTTTTTCTTTCTCCATGCAGTAAAAAGACATATGACATCCAAAAGACCCTAATGCTGTCATGAAAAGAGATGCCTTCCAAACTCAGGGGCATCAAAATCCATTATATGTGAAGAATACCCTTAATTTTATGGTCAGTGAATGAAGAGTCTATGGAGGACAGGAGGATTTTGTTCACTTGTTTGGTTTTAAACTTAGGTATTTTGCATTGTATAGCAATTTCCATTGAAAGATCTTGGAGCACTTGCCAAATGTTAGTAATTTAAAACATCAAAAAACTCTTGTAGAAGTTAACTTGTATTTTCCTATCTACAAAATAGGCTCAGAAAACCAAGAGCCTCTGCCAGAGCATAAAAGATTAGTGAAAATGTTTTTGATTCCCAAATGAAATTAGTGAAAATTATCTGATTCCCAAAACAAGGCATTATAAATGAATAAATGACCATGTAAGTCCTCTTAAGGAACAAGCTATCAGGAACTGAATATGGCAATAGTAATCCTACTTAATGTATATTTAGGTAGAACAGAATTTTAGTGGGAAGAAATATTGGTTTTATAGCAATCTCTTGCCACATAAAAATGGTCAAAATCTCAGTGGGATATGAAAGGCCATTAATCCCAGAAAGGACAAAATGTTCATTGTTCATCATAGATTTCTTACACTGAGAGCGAAGCATCCACTATATAAGTTATGTCTCCATCTGTAATTCACCAGAAACTCCAATGTTTGTACAAACACTTTTAGGGACTGAATGTCTCACAACCATGCTTCTTCATATATTCTCCCTATTGCTTCCTTTTATGATTCAAGAGCTTCTCCTGAAATTAATTTAAAAATAGATTACATGGTATAGTTGGGAAAATTTTTCTAAAGTAAACCTTAAGATGAGTTTTGATCAAAAAGTGCCATGAGATGGAATGCACAAATCGGACATCTTAAACTATTATAAGTGTTTTTTCATGGCATTCAAGACATAGACCCTACCATGACCGTAGCTATCATGTATCGAGAAACAGAGCTACAACTGTTTTGTGAATGAGCTGAAATACCCTTTTCAACATCTTAAGATTTTCTTTTATTTTCAGTCATATCATTTGAGAACTCTAAACAGGAAATGCCATTTACAAGTCTAAATGAACAAATTAAAGACCAGTTCTTTTTATGAAGACACGCAGGGGAAGGGAGGTCTAATAAGGAAGATTGCTCCCACTAGGAGTCTGCAACAATGCGTCTCCCTCCTAACTTATTATAAGTTCAAATGAGAAAAGGCGTCTTCTAGATATTTACATCCGCCATCTGCTTCACCAAGGTACAAAGAAAACAGCTATCCAAAAAGAAGAAAATGCAGAAACATGTTTACAGCATCAGTATTTCGCAGATAATTACTTTTGTTATATTTTAAACACAAGTATCCTCCATATGAAATTCAATTGTCGTATCAATCTAAGTGCACATACAAAGTAGAACTGAAAGGCTGTTTATTTTAAGTCAAATTTTTTTTTTCTTTACAGTTCAGTGTAACTGGAGGTAGGTGCATTATTAAATGATTTTCTTCCAGTGGTTTGAAATAATAGTCAACTATGAACATTAGGACAGAGTATTGGAAATTAGAATCAGTTGTTTAAAGTTAAGCCTACATAAACATGTAAATGAAACAAAAAATAAATCACAGCAGGTTATATGATGATTGTCAGTACAGTATAGTGCAGATCTTGGAGGAAAGGCAATTTCTATGTTGTGAAAACAGCAAAGCTAGTACTGCAAAAAAGAAAAACATGATGTACGCTACTTGAAAAAATATACAAAATTCAGAGACAGAGTATACAACTATGCTGTTCCTACTATTTCCCGCATATCTCAAACCATCAAAATCAAGTTGAAGTGAATTACATGGCAAAAGAATCTGTAATCTGCTATGCATGAATGTACTTCTGATCCCGCAGGCAGGCATTTCATTTCATATAATTGTATGAAAATGGATGCTGCCATTGTCATGATTTTTGCCTTAACCAAGCATATCAGCCTCACTTTCAGAGCTGTTAAATTTGTCCACTTCAGCAGATGGCCTTTGTGGGAGTAACAGAAGCTCCCAGCAACTCCAGTTTAAAGTATTTTTACAATTATGCTATTATTTGGTCCATTCAACGAAGAAGTGCTCACTGACCCATAACTGGGGACAAATACTAATAATCAGACAGGATTTGGCTACGGTTTTATCAACAAAATTATGTAGTACTGCCCTTTCCATAGAATTCTAGATTTGCAAAGGAGCAAAATCAATGGTGTAACATAAATGGCAAAAAAGTTTTAGATTTTTAGCAATAAATGTAAAATGCTTTTAGAATAAAATCTGCAAATTTTTTTCTTTTAAATTTCCCATAAAGTTTGTTGAACAGATGGATCACCCAAAATGCAGATACCTCTGTAAACCAAAATACTAACATATATCTGCATATATGACCATACACTGCAATATATCATGAACAGATGCTCAAGAACAGGTTAGAAAGAAGTATCAGATGCTTTGTGTTTCCTTGGTGCAACTTCTTGCTAGGCACATAACATTTTGGGATCAATTAAAGAATAGATTTAAGTATGTACTTAATTCAAAGACCACAAGTAAATTTTACTGGAACGAGTGTGACTCCTTAGAGACTTTAAGATAAGCCTGTCCTGATGCCCTCAAATAAGCAGGCTTATGGAAGTATGGAGTCCATTTCAGGAAATGAAAGATACCAAGTAATAACTAACTCGTTCTCACCCTTCCCTACTAAGAACAGAAAGCTTCCCAAATGACGCTTACAGGAAAGCTGCAGGCAAACCTCACTCATCGTGCAGGTATGGTGGTCCTTTTGAAGTCAACAGGCAGGATTAACAGTTGATCTCTAATATACAGAACACATACAATGAAACTTGCACTGGTTTTAAAATGGGAATGCACTTCCTCGCTCAGGAACTGTGAATCTGCTCTGTAGTGAACAAAAAGTATTCATTTTCATTTGTTTTTTTCTTACTCAAATCCCCAGTACAGCCTTTAGTATAAATTTAAGTACTTTACATATGAAGCTGATTTATATAATATTTGAAACTTTACAAAATAGTACTAGTCAATAAAAAGATCAGGTTTAAAATATTTACATTTTATACATCATTTCCCCCTACTTACAATTATTAAATAATCTTCTGTGGTTTTCTTAATTTTAGGGAAAAGCTTTTAATAATTACAAACTAATTTTGAATTAGTTTCAAATGGCTTTTTACTTAAAAAGAATTTTAGCAAAATCACATTTCCAATGTGAAACATTATCCTTATGTTTTCAGTAGCAGTTATATATCTATATCCATATTTTATAGCTGTTTTATAATGCAATCCTGTTTTCTATAATAAACAGAGGAGATCTAAATAAGAAAATGGCACAGTATGGATGGAAACATTATATTCCCAACTCTTAAATCCCTTTATGTTATTTGGCTTCTAGAATACCCAGTTTCTTGACAATTTATGTTATTCTTCCAGTACTTTCAAGGAATCACAGACTCAATACTTGTTTAGATTTTTGTGTCATCATCTTTTGAAAAGTTATTTCCTGAAGGTACTTCACAGAGACTATCGCCATCCGTGCTGAGATCATCATCGTCATCATCATCATCAGAATCAGCCAACACTTTACTTGGTGACTTCTTCAGTCTACTAAAACAAAAATAAACATATTTTTGCCATTAAAACTGCCCATCTACATGCAGAACGCTTATGCAAAGCTTAAAACATTGACAGGTAGTATTTATATTTTTGAAGGATGTCAAAGAAACTTGTGCTCCAATAGGGGTAGTTTATGCAAGAGAATGAACATAGATCAATCGTATTTTCAAGCACCTTTAACTGAAGTCACAGCCAGGGGAAACTGCAAACTTTGCACACCGAGATGTTCAACGATGTCTGAGGAAAACTAAACACAGGATAGCTGGTCCTCTCAGTCATTAGCAGGAAATTTTTATTATTACAAATGGTAAGAGCATTTTTCCATTTTTTATTCCCTGCCTCAATTCAGCAGGCAGATCTTGGAAAGAAGGTTTGGGCACCTAGAGCACTCTGAAATGAGCTGGAGAACATTTGTAGGGAAAGAAAATGCAGAAGAGTTTCACAGGTCTGTCTCTTAAACTCTGTCTGCCTATGACAAACTTGAAGTTTATTAGAGGAAGCCCTCAGTTCATGGACTAAAGGAGCAAGAGATCAATCTTGTGAGTGGTGGTGTGATACACAATTGCACGGTCTGACAAGTCATCCTACCTTAATTCCTTCTTTGCAGTGTTAAGCTGTCCTTGCAATTGTTCATTCATGTCTAGTTGCTCTTCCAGTTCTCTCTGGAGTTTCTTTTTAGCACTTTCCAGTCTGTCTATTTCTTCTTCAGCTTCTTCAACTTGACGTTTCATTGCTTTCAAACGCAAACTCAACTGAAATATTTACATGTCAGCTGATTAGAAGACTATTTTAATAAAGGAATTTTATTCTTCCAGCATCTATGAGAGGGAGAATAAAGACACGACTTTGCCAGTGTAGTGATACTGTAATCCTATGCTTCACAAAAATTCGAAAGTCTTTGAGTCTTAAAGACTTTGAGAAAAGTGATGGGATATAATTTTTTAAGAAGAAAAAACAGCAACAAGCAAACATAGCTTTGGTAGAGTAAGACAGTACTATGTGATAGCAAGAGCCAGTTATCAACAAGGGAAGGCTGGAGCTACTAGTGTGTCTAAGTTACCCAACTTTTCCAGACAGATACTATAAAATATATTTTAAAAACCAAGAGGATTTTAAAAGATTGTTCCCTTAACAAATATCTGTAATCTGAAACATACCGTTCAAACTTTAAGCAGAACATTAAACAAACCACATTTTGAGCAAGGAATCAACAAAGACCACAGGAATGGTAGAGCATATTGCTCTTAGAATATCAACATATGCTTAATATTTATAGCCTAATAACAATAAACAGCTTCTTTCTTTAAAAAAAAAATTATGGTGGAAAAACAGAATCTGTTATCTGTTGGTGTATGTATTTATAGGATCATATCTTGATGCATATATTTATAGGATCATATACTGTCTGTTATTGGCTTTATTTCTTAAAATAATTATAGTATTGCTTCTGTAAGTGCTTCATTTTCATAGTTTTAGAAATGAATAACAATTTAGTACTAGACAAAAGAACCCGATGACAATGGAAACTGCAAATCTCACTAAATGGGAGTTCATAAATAACAGTGCTAACAGTATCTACCTATATTCTTCTCATATCTTTTATAAATAGTGATTTATGCTGGTAGGATTCATATCGGATATTTGCCTATTAGTCTTTCCCTCTACCTGGTCCTTTTGATCAGTCAATGAGAGATGTTCATCATCTACTTGCAACATTAACTCCTTCACTTTTCTCTCAAGTCTGCGGTTACTTAGTTGGAAATTAGCTCTATCCCTAGAAAAAAAACAAAACAAACAAAAGATAGGCTTGTAAAAAAAAGGAACTGAAATAATTCCAAATCCTGCTGACATAATTCCTTAGCAATTTTCTAAGAATTAAATAAATACTAACAGGCCCTGCTTTGATTTACTGATTCCATGCAACATAAAGAAATTTGTTCAAAAGCCTAAACCACTACGGGGAATTTCTTCTGTCTCCAGAGCAACATTCAGAAAAAAAGTACATTCCTCCAAGATTAAACAATGAAGTGAACATGAAAATGGAAGTGTTAAACTATAGTTACTATTTCTAAGCCTGTCACCGATACCAGACATTTATAAAATAATGAGGTATGGAACCATCTTAGCATTGTGCCCAGTTTTAAAATTATAAGGCAACTTCTAACGTGCTTTCATTCAAAGAGAAAATTTGCAATACTTGTATCAAACAGCAATCATTTTAGTTTGGTGCTTGTGAGAAAAAAAAAATCGTTAATTTTATTAGAGACTTAGCATTAGCAAGAGGACATATAACAAACACAAACATGCGTGTTTTGATTGTAACATAACTAGTTTCACCTCTCTTCATTTTCAAGTCGTTCTTCTAGCTCTGTGATCCTTGCTTCCATTTGAGCAACAAGTCCCTCTTTACTGGATCGGTAAGAACCCTCCAGGTGAAGGATTCGGCTCTTCAAGTCTTTGTTCTATAGTTGGAACATAATTGATTACTACATACGTGCTCATGTATCACCTTAACACAAAATAAATTTCTCCAGGACAACATATGGTGATAACTATATTTTTAATTTAGTAAATATGGAAAAAGTGAGTCAGTGAGATTTAATCGTTTACTACAAACGCATCTGGTATTATTGTGCTTTATTAAAAAGTATTTAGTGTTAAGCTTGAGTTAAAGTTTTAGGGTTAAATGGACCTTTGAACTTCAGATTGTTGCAAGTCCCTTGCAATGGCATTTTTTTAATATGCCAAAATTCTTCAAATACCATTGGATCTGTCTCATTCTCCATACAATTATTTTGTCACATCTTCCCCTGTAACTCACTCAGGATAAAACAAGTAGACAAAGAAATTACTTGCATTCAGTATCGCTTTATTCTATCAAAGCTGTTACTGTGGGTTTTTTCCTTCTTTCTAACTTCAATGCTACTCCTACTACATAAATAGTTTGAAAAACTTTGCAAGCTGCAGGATTTGTAAAAGCCGACTTTTTGCTCAGATTTACACTTTAATTTTTACGAGGCTAGGTAATTCAGGTTTTCAATGGAGACCTAAAAATAAAGACACAAAAAAAAAAAAAAAAAAAAAAAAAAAAAAAGAGCAGCTACATGAGGAGCAGAAAATAAAGCTCTTTGTTACAGAACTTCAAACCACGATCTCAGATCTCAAACACTGAAAAAGCTACGATAGGAAAGTCAGAACTAAAGTGTAAGGATGGACATGGGATATACCAGTAGGTGGCATTCTTTTTTCTCAAACAATTAAGATAGGTTCAATTTCACATAATTTAAGGCATCAAATTAGGTGTCTGGTGTAAGCGTGTTCTCTAAATTCCCATTATAATCTGTTTATGTTCTTGAGACTGTCAATAATACTATGACTTGCTAAGATAGCTTTCCTCTGGATCTCAGCTAGAGGCTATGATAGTAATCTTCCTTTCAAAGACCACAGAGCTGCAGAATGAAATCTTGCAAAAAGCTACGAAGTACTTTCAATGTACTTTCCTTCACAGATACTGAAACATGCGTCATATTCCTTCCTAGACAACAGAGAGTAACAGTTCTCTACCAAATCTGTATCTTTTCTTTCAGAGGCATGTCTTCAGACAGAAGAAAGTACTTGACTAATACCACAATTGCTGAAAATTATGATCTACCTTCAACACTGTTCCTGAAGTACTGTTAAGACTTTGAAGAATAGCTCCTCCAAAAGCGGTCAAAGGATTTACAGCTAAACTGGCTAATAGCATCTTTGACATTCTACAGTCTTTTCTGTGTATGTGCTTTTTAAAAGTTTCTATACTGATATGTCAGTTTTATTCTAAAACAAGTGTACCATATCAACTGCCACATTTCTTATTTTTAATGTGTCTGATGCTCCAGTGTATAGACAGAATTTGTGTGTTGAGATGCCTGCATGCACTACAACAAAAAAGTCTTATATAAACAGATGCATGCATAGTAAGAGTGTTTACTATATGAAATACATAAATTGTGACAAACCACAAGCTAAAAAAGGGAGTACAGAAAGAAAGAAAAATACTGAGAGAAGATGTAATTCAAGATTGTAATATTTCATTTTGGCTATCAATATTAAGATACTCATGGTTTTTCATTTACTCTTACTAACACATACTTCCACCAGCACACCATGGTGTGATAGCAGGGCCTGTTGTGACAGGACACAGGGTAACGGTTTTAAACTAGAAGAGGGTAGATTTAGGCTAGACAGAAGGAAGAAATTTTTCACAATGAGGGGGGTGAAACACTGGAACAGATTGCACATTGCCCATGGTCAATGCCCCATCCTTGGAAACATTCAAGGCCAGGTTGGACTGGGCTCTGAGCAACCTGATCTCGTTGAAGACGTCCCTGCTCATGGCAGGGGGGCTGGACTAGCTGACGCCCCTCTAACTCAAACTATTCTATGATTCTATGATAGTGACAGCTACCAAATACTGTATTCCTTAAATGCTTATATGAATTTCCTAATGAAGGCAGATACCCAGCCTGTTATTCTGCTAGTGTGATGGTATGCCAGCCACAACTACCTGTCTTTCCAGTGAAATTTTGTCACACTCCAGATCCTGCTTTACAGCTCTTTCCTGAAGTAGCTCTGTCCTCATTTGTTCAATCTAATACAGAAAGAAAAGACAGACATTCTAGCAAAGGATTTAATTTACATTTATCTGCATGATACTGTGTGTATGTATAGACACATATAGACATAAAGTACATATACGTACACAATGAGAAAAAGTTTGCATTTTCTTAGAACTCAAGACATATGCATCATTTCAGATGAAGTTTATAATTACAATCTTAAACAAAATTTTCTGCTTTGGGAAGCCCATTTTATTCTCAGTGCTTATTATATGCATTTTCCAGCCACACTGGGTGTTGTGGATGTTCAGTACATATATTCTGTAGCAGGGAACTGAATTCCAAAATGTTGCAGGGAATGTGGCAGGGAATTGAGTTCTGGAACATCACTTCCGTCTTCAAAAACCTTCTACAGTTGTTTTCTTCATATATAAGTCTGAAGCTCTGAAATAGCACCTTACCTTTAAGCTGATGACTAGTCTACTTTGAAGTCTCCCTTTATGAAACACAAACTGGTAACTGCAGAAAAGCGCCTAGAACTCATTGAGAAACTCTACAGACAATTACAGTTTTCTATGTCCATGAGAACGGTAACAGCTCTTTTTCAATGGACTCTGATGCATACTAGATATGAACATTCCTCTCCTAGATATGAACATTCCTCCCCTCAATTTTATGCCTGTCATAGCAGGAAAGCACTGACTTCTGGAGTTGCGGAGGGGGTGTTTTTTGTTTGTTTTGTTAAAACACAACTTTTGCTCCAGTTTCTGTAAATATTTCAGTTTTGTATTCAATAACCAAAAGTATATTCTCCATATGTACGAACTTAAAAAACTACCTGACCAATACAGAATCAAGGAAAGAATAAAGAACTAGTTTGTTTTAACTCACTATTGGACTGGAAAAAAAATTTCTGAAGATCAAAGCGAAACTCGAAACTGTCTAACAGCTGCTACCAAAACTTCGGGGCTAAAGGAAAAAGTTTGCAGTGCCCAAGCAGTGCTCTTGCCTCTCATTCCTGCTGAGACTGCCCTCAAGGTTTTAGAAATGCCTTTGCAGGCACAGTTAATGTTACCGCAGCATTGGTGTAGACCCTGCACAATGTCTACAATGCTGAATATCACCTGGGGAACACACTGAACATCTATGTCAATTACTGTACCTGCAGAAAGACTGACAAAGGTTTCAGCAGCCACAGCACTCTTCCCTGCTTTACACGCAGTTACATATGAACTTACATGAACACACCATCAAGTAGCTCTAAGATACAGATTTAGCTCACTAAAGGTCTTTCAAAAGCTGTTGTGAATTCTCGCATTAAAAAACCCCAAAAGCAATGCTAAGAATGTGAAGGTTAAACAAGTACAGCACATGAAATTTTACCTTAGGGCTTTTTAGGTTTTACCACATTATAATATTAAAAGGTATATTTTTAGGTAGTCACATGCTTAAAAGAAGTAATGTACACTGTTCCGGTAGATTTGAAACGAACATATGAATACAAACAATGGTAGCAATGCATGCAGTTGCATATGATATGTCACAGTATGGTTTCAGAACAGTAGAAGGCATTCCTGAAAACTAAGGTCATAACACTTACTGGACTACAAATGTTAGCACGTGGCTGTGTTCTCAACAGATGGGAAGTTTCCTAAAAGCTCTCATTGTCACATAGAAGCCTAAGAATAACGACGTTTTATACATTATATAGTAGAATATTGGTGTATAT
>VXBO01000009.1:672841-701633 GCA_013400135.1 Rhinoptilus africanus | reverse complement strand
TTTTAAATAATTATGTACTTTACATATCTGAGGCACTTCAATGAGAGCAATTTACTAACGACATAATTGCTAACATAAATATATATGTATTAGTATGACTTCTAGGGCTATCTGCTGAGGACAAATCTTTCCTACTCTACCAACAGAGTGTACTCAATAAAATTATCTAAAACCTTCACAGTACCTAAAAAAAAAATATAAGTAGTGAGAGGGGGTTTAGGTGAGACTATGATCATTTCTTATACTTGTAATATGTAGATAATATGTGCTAAGAATTTTTTTCTTCAGTATAATATCTTCCATATTCTTCCTCTGTTTAGTAAAGTGCTTATTTTAGTGATGAAGGTAAAATAATGCATTAGTGACTGTCTGCAGACTTTGCTACCCTATTGCTAAGTCCTGACAACAAAACGTCGTATATCTGCATGACGTGGTGAACAGCTAGTTAAATGCAGACATCTGTATATTAATAGCATTTCATATGCATTTAATGTTTCAGAATGACACTGAACCAACAACTTTCAGATTTATATCTTTAATGTATCCCCAGAGAACTTACAAAAGACGCAGCAATGAAGAACTCCCATATTGCCTTACAGGACTGCTTGATAATTTTTCTGCTAGAAAAAGATGATGATACTCGTGCTGCCAAGATCATTACAATCCTTGGCTTTTGATGAGACTCTCAAAAAGAATATTTTGTGCACTATGACACCTATGTAAGAGGATTTTGACAGACAACAGACTTTTTCTACTTTGAATGGAAAGACTACCTATTTGTACTTCTTGTTAAACACAAAGAGGAAGCAAAAATAAAGACTTTCAATTGTCCTAAATATTTAGTCTCTCTGGAACGTCTGCTGTTTAACCTGCCTATCCTATGTTTTCAGATTTTGTTTCCTCTTTTGCAGCTAGTTGCCATACTACATTTTGAAAGCCCTAGGATTTTAAATAGTGCCTCATGGAGATGTACAATTCCACAAACAGTAATATTTTGTCCTTTACATAGTGTTTGGATTATCTTTTTGTCAAATAATGAAGGTTTATTTTGTGCTGAATATTTTTCTTTGTATTTGTTTTGTAGTTGTAATAGATAACACCAGAAGTATTTTTCATAATAACTATAAAGACAGTGTATACACATATTTACACACACATACACATATTTTTTATTTAAGCTGTTTATTCCCAACTATTCAACTTAAGAGCTATGTTCTCAATATTCCATTTTTATCTTTCACATTTCATTACTTGATCCCTTTACAAAGGCTCTCCATCCCTGAACTGAATAAATATAGAAGGAAGACAGAATAATATATAAGAACTATACTTTCTTCTATTGCTGTTCTTTTAAATTGAATTTAAAACAAGTCTGTTAAGGGGAGAGTTCTGAACTGGAAAAAAAAAATCAACATACATACAGAAAACATCTGTGACCAGTATATTCTCATAGCTTTTCCAATTGCAGAACAAGTATATGCAGAACTTTTAAAGACTGGATTGCCTCTATGGCAGAATTTACATGCTAAGAGGCAGACACTTCTAGACTGTGGTTGATTTTTGGTTGCACAGACACCTTTGTCATTTAAATCTGCAACTTGGCTAGTACGAAGGAAGAGGAGAATGTATGTCAACTCCTCTAGAGCCAGAATTTTCTTTTTTTTTTTTCCTAAATAACTGCTGGGGGTTTTTTTCCTAATTCAAGAATATTTCCACATTCTCGGTTCCTTCAGTAGCGGCCATTAAAAGAGCAGCAGATCATCAGTAGAATACTTGTCACATCACTTAAGATAAATGCAGTGTTTGACAAATGAATTTATCAGTCATAAACAGGAAACGCCGTTTCCCTGGCAGAAGTAACACTGATCATCATCATCATGAAGGATGAAACTCAAAAGTATCCTGATTGAGATCAGTCTCTCACAATGAAGTATACAGAAGCATGATAGCAAACATTAATTGTCTCGAAAACTGAGCTGAATTCTAGGTCAAAGGTTAGAATCTGTCACTGAACTTATGAGTCATTACCTCATCTTGCATTCTCATGGTTGTCAGGCGCGATTTCTCTATCTCAAGGTTTTTCTCTTTTAATTGCCTCTGCAGATCTGCAAGTTCCCTGCGATTTTTCTCCTTGTATTCATCAAGCTGGTTCTGAAGCTCCAGAGTTGATGTTCTTGAGACCTCTACCATTTCAGACATCTGGGAAAAAAGTATGTATAATTTTTTTCCTAAAATAGTGCTACAAAAGGTTTTATCATGCTTGATACACCAAAAAGGTTTTTTTCTCCAGCTTCAAGATTCAGTTCAGTATTTTCAAATGGAAAATTTATCAAACATTCTCGAGCTAATAAATTTCTATGCAGAAATGTGAAAACACAAAACAGTAAGATTAACTTCTAATAATGTGTAGCATATTCTTCTTGTCTGTCAGCAGTTTTTCCAGCTGACTGACACAATGAACTATACAGTCGCATTTAAGTATACCAATATTAAGTTGTACGATTTACACAGATGGCAAAATAAGTCTAACGCAGTAGCATTTTCAAAATCAGCTGTAAAACTCTGAAATTCCGCTGTAGCGTACATTAGAACTGAACTCAAATCTGGGATCTTGTTAAAAAAAAACAAAAAACGAACTGTTTTACAACAGTATTTCAAGATTTTATCAATAGTCTCTAAGTTAAAGAGACTAACAGTTAAGTTTGCATTTCATTTCGTTTTACATATTTAAAATAATAATAATTCTTTACAAATTGGCAGCTCATTTGCTTCTGTCAGATATTTAGATTTCCTTAGCCTCTTTGGAGTGAACTCATACCTCCTCCTGTAACTTTTCAACAGTCTTGTTCAGTTGCCATCGTTCATTCTCCATTTCATTCTTTATCTGCTTTAGCTGTTCCTTCTGTTGAGTTTCATCTTTTAACTGCTGAGTTAACTGTTGCCGTTCCTGTGAAATACAACGAATGGTCTCCTGCAGTAGATGGAAAAATATATATAATGAAATGTAAACTCTCTTTGCTAACGCCTTAAAGAAACACCATAAAACACTCAGCAGTAATACCACCAGCTGATGTAACATTAAGAAAACTGAAATAAAATTTTTAAAATGTATGGAGTTACAGTTTGCTATCATTTACAGGACAAGCATTATTTTAGCAACACAGTGCATTATCCTCCCTACAAATTCCTGAAACACTGTTGCAACATTTGTAGGAGCAAATGCAGACCCTTGTCATGATTCTGTTACATGCAAAGCACACATGTCAGCAAATCCTACCTGCTGCATGAGGTTCAATATCCATTTCAGGTGTCACATTTTCCTATATGCTCCCTTAAAAGTTTTCTCATCTCAACAACAACCTTTCTTTCCTAGGTAAAATGAATAAAATAAAAGACAACTCTGTTCCCACAATGAGATTAGCTGCTCTAGGTGAACCTGCTTTGGCAAGGGGGTTGGACTAGATTATCTCCAGAGGTCTCTTCCAACCCCCACCATTCTGTGAGTGAGAAATAACTAGTGGGGATTCCCCCCCACACACCATGTTGCTGTGTTTCTAAAGCACCCAAAAGCCTGAATCAAGATGATGTTTCATTGTGACAGATGCTGTGCAAACAGAATTTTGCCGCTCCTAGCACAGAAATCCCCTTTCTGAAAGAAAGTCATTAATGTTCAAACCAGACCTTCACTGTCTGTATTAAATTTTGAAAGAACTGCAGAGCTATGTTGCATTCTCATCTGCGAGGAGCTCCAAATGTTTCTGCTATCACATTCAGGATGTTTGAGAACTTAACACCCTCCAACTTCTAAATACTGTCTAACAGCAGGATAACTGACTGACACTAGTTTGTTCCAGTACAAGAAAAGCAGGTTATCTTCCAACTGCATGTTTGGAATTCTCACCTCTTCCTTCTCCCTCCATTATAAAATACCTTAATGGCCCTACTCTAAATAGAGAATACAAGACTAGAAAAAATGGTTTGATTTTAGGAAGTCTGAGAGGAACCATTAAATTGACTAAAACCAGATTATGGACAATTTAATTTGTTCCAACAATTAAAATAACCGTGAATTGTAAAAAGCATTCCAAAACATTGTTTGAATATCTAATACCTATCATGCTTACTTTATTACATTTTTAAGAACTTCAAATGTGAAAATACAGTAATATTTCTGTAGGCAATATAGATCAGAATCTCAAAAAATATTTTTTCTGTTATAAAAGAAAGAACGTTGTAAAATGTTAGAAGTTGGAGATTTCTTGAGATCCGTTGTCTCTTTCACATTCCTGTATAACCTGTCAACTAAAGACAGCTCTAACACAAACAGGAGTTACAGTGGATGCCTAAGAAGTATATACATAACCCTGAAACATGCTGGGCGCTAAGAGATGTTGTCTTGCAAAGCCTAATTCTACAACAGAATTAGTTTAACTGACACCAAAAGATTTTAGGAACCTTGAAAAGGTCCAACTTTGGCACTTCAGTTCTATAAGCCGCTGAAGTCCTGCGACTCTCCTATGTGTCATATTTGAACCGGTTATAAAACCCTCACATGCGCCCCCCACCATTAGCCTTTCACAGATCATTTAACTTTACTGTTTGTTTACACATCCTTGAGAAACACTGCACAGACACCGATCAGTGAAATACACTGTGGCAAAATAATGGTGCCAGCAGGGTGCTGTTCTGCATTTCCACTGCGCTGAAAGGGGAAGTAAACGTCAGAGCGAACCTGGTCATTTTCTTTACTGCAGAGTTATCAACAACAAAAAAAACAACCAAACAAACAAATCAATCACTGATGTGAAAAGAAATTTCATCTACTAACGAGGGCAACTGACAAAGTAATGATAGGTATGAGTAGTAACAATATTGAAAGACAATAGTAATGAGGGGGCTTTGATGCAAGCAGTGAATCACCTCGATTTTCACCAGGTCATGCTAACTTATGCCTGATTTTCAGATATGCAGCAGACAGAGATGTCTAAGATTGAAATTTATCTTTTTCTCCTTTGAGTTACATTCTGGCATCCTGAAAACAAATACGTAGTTTTCATGTATTGCATCTCACGACTTTCATCAACATATTTTTACTATTTGTTACTAAGAAAGACAGTAAAACAAATACTAAATATATTACTAAAAATTAGAAAGTGTTGTGAAGTTGCAATCATAATTATTTTAATAGAAAGTGCAATTCCTAGATAACTGACCTGTTCCAGATTTCAGTTTTGCTCAGTTTTAGTTAGTTCAGCAATAAACTGACAGTGGCATGCTGCTTCAGAGTATCATGGGAACTGAAGTTCAGATGCTTTGTGCTCTCATTCCCCTCCACCTATTAAAATTTCTCATGCCCAAATCCCTTTTGTGACACATCAGTATCTCTTGAGCCATCTGATGTGCCATAAGAATCACAGGACTAAGCATTCCCTGGACCCGGGAAAGACCCTAGCACTCTCCATCCTCCCCTTCTGGTAGATCACATTTATTAGTGACTGGAGACAGCAAAGGCTTCTCTGTGTACATATAAAGTACAAGACTGAAAAAAAAAAATTACAGCAGTGCTGTTTCTTACCAAATCAGCAATGCACGATCAGATGGTTCACATGCACAACCATTCTCTTTGGAAACATGTATTATACCTAATTTTTCTCTGGGCTTGATGAATTGTACTTGGCTGGAAATGGTGGTTTTCATACCCCAACATTCTGCGTAATTTTCTTCTGAAAATCTATTTATTAGGTGTCCATGTTATGATCTATGTTATTTAGCTAATAACTATGCCAACAGAACCATTTATTCTTCAAATAGGCAAATTACCACCAAAGCATAACGAGGTCCTTGCTGTTTTGCTAAAACATAGGCAGCAGAAAACTTGATAATGTAGGTATAGGGTAAAAATATTCCTCATGGAAACTGAGCATTGCAACAGAAATAATCCTTGTTTTACTAAATATCCTGCATTACAACAAATACTACTTAATTCTCGTAATATTCTTCAGGGGAAATAACATTTCATATGTAGTTTCTCAACAACAATCACCTTCCTTGGGCAACACAAATTAGGATATTTCCCTTTTCTAGATTAGCTGATAAAAGACAAAAATACTGATAAAAATCAGCATGCCTAGCATAACATTAACATTTGAGAGACCAATGTGTCATGCTAGAAATGAATGAACTTCCATTATATCATTTTTCTTAACTCAGGTATTAAAAACATGATGCAATAGAAATGATGCTATCAACTTATCCAAATGCTGCAGGTTTCTCAGCATCTAGCCTTTCAATACACTATACTGAATTTCAATATTTGAAATTTGGCATGTCCTATAGGACAGCTTCAACAGTCAGCTCAAGTATAATCTCTAATATGAGTTCCCTCCTTCTCATACAAAAATCCTTAAATACTTTCCCCTGGAATTGGCTGCCCGGGCGGTTACAGTGTAACCACAAGTCAAGTACACAGTTTGTCAGTTGCCAATTTAAAGTCAATTTGTAGCGACAATTAATTACTTAGTGAAGAAGCTTAAGTGTTATTTCAGCACAAGTGAGGCTATCTCTACAGCAGTATTTCTCAATATCAGTTTGGTGGACAGACAGTGGCCCAGAAGAGAGGAAGCCATAAAATAACAATAGAACACACTCACATTTCCACATACACAGAAAAGGAAAGAAAACAAGATGTGGGAAAACAAAAGTAGTAACTTTTTTTCATAGTATTCTATAAGATTATTGCAATACTTCCTTTTTTTTTCCAAACAATATTAGTTGAGCCATCTCTTTACAAAATTAATAATTTCCCTAAGCTGATCACTGAAAATTAAAAATGTATTTCAACTTACAGTGCTCTGCAACACTAATTCTAGGTGCCTACCATTATTTACTACAATGAAAAGATACGTTTCATATTTTTCCACCCAAGGAAAGGATCCTGTATTCTGATTGTTTAATTTAAAAAGCACAGAATACTTGGCTCTGCCATTCATAATTTCAGTATAATTGATATTTTTAAATATATTGCAGTATCATATGTTCTATGGTTAAGGTGCATAATAATTACATTATTTCTTTTCCCAAGAGAGTTCTCAAGAAACTTCCAGAAGTCTTCTCAGTGTTGCAAAAATGTTAAGATGTATTTCATTTCTTGAAACAGTAGACTACGTTGAGGAGGCGACCCCAAATCAAAGATTATAACGCAGCATGAGACACTACAAAAAAATACTACTTGCCTGACCATCCATAAAGAATATTTCAATATATACTGAGGTTGATTTCAGGCAAAATCATTAAAACAAATTGTCTATAATAATTAAGCCTATTCCAGCTATAACTTTTCTAAGTAGAAATCTGGGACGGAGAAGGAATAGATTTGGCTATGTTTACAGTAACTCTTACAATTCTGTTCATATCGTCATTGTCTTCCTTATGCTAGTCCACCATTAAAAGTAAGTTGTATTATGTAAAAAGTAAGATGGGCCAGTCAGGAATTAAGTTCCACTGTGATAAGCATTATTACCGTGCCAAAGTTTGTCATCTAAATTGTCAAAGGTAACACAAGGCCAAATGAGCCTACTGCACAACACTCTTCATTTGAACAAGCAAAAATCTAAAGACAGAAAGGCTGAATTGTTCTAAACAAAAAGGACCGCTGATTACATCCTGAAGTCCGTTAGTGCTCATATCTGGTGGACGAGAAGAGTTGAGAATCAGAAAGAGGATTAAACTTGGTGTGACAGAAATTAGACGTAAATTCTGAATAAAATGACAAGACAGACTCTTCTACTTGTTACCTTTCCTAGATTTCTTTAATTTAAAGACCCAGCCTGGAGGCAGCACTACTTGGTATGATGCCCTGAAGGATGCATGAACAGTAAAGAAAGAACACACTTTTAAAACATTTTGTCCCAAAGCTAATCAAGATGCAGGAGATGCGCATGGTGCATTGATTCAGGAAGAGGTCACGCCAGACTGCAATAGAAAGAAGTTCTTAGAGAACAGGGCTAAATGCAAGCCAGTGATGAGCAATTGGCCATCTATTGTGATTGTGCAGACTATCAGCAATATCTACAAGCACATTCTGGAGAATCAGTGAGGTAGAACAGATAAGCAGATTTTAAAAGGGAAAAATAGCAATCGACCAAAAGCCCCAGATGAAACACTTATTCGTGTAATTACAAGGAACATGAGCCTAAAAACATCCTTTTGGAGAAACAAAACTTTCTTACTCAGACATGGACCTAGTGGAACGGGTCCAGTGGAGGGCCACGAAGATGATCCGAGGGCTGGAGCCCCTCCGCTGTGAGGACAGGCTGAGAGAGTTGGAGTTGTTCAGCCTGGAGAGGAGAAGGCTCCAAGGAGACCTTATAGCCCCTTCTGGTACTAAAGGGGGCCTACAGGAAAGGTGGGGAGGGACTCTTTATCAGGGAGTGTAGTAACGGCTTCAGACTGAAAGAGGGCCGATTCAGATCGGATATCAGGAAGAAATTCTTTACTTTAAGGGTGGTTTTGACACTGGAACAGGTTGCCCAGGGAGGTTGTGGATGCCCCATCCCTGGAGGTGTTGAAGGTCAGGCTGGGTGGGGCTTTGAGCAGCCTGGTCTAGTGGAGGTGTCCCTGCCATGGGCAGGGGGGTTGGAACCACATGATCTTTAGGTCACTTCCAACCCAAACCATTCTATGATTCTATGATACTGTTAAAACCTTATATCATTGAAGCACATTCCATTTTAAAGACATTGCAGTATTTTCTTGTTGCTGTTATTTTTTTCTTTTTACCATAATTAACTGAACCATAAGAACATGTCAGTTAATGCAATCTTCTCTTGGTTTATAATGAGGAGGAACTTCTTTACCTTGAGGGTGGCAGAGCACTGGAACAAGCTGCCCAGGGAGGTGGTGGAGTCTCCGTCTCTGGAGACATTCAAAACCCGCCTGGACGCGTTCCTGTGTAACCTGCTCTAAGGTGGCCCTGCTCTGGCAGGGGGGTTGGACTAGATGATCTACTAAGGTCCCTTCCAACCCTAGGATTCTATGATTCTATGATTCTATGATTCTATAATCCGCTTGTAGCCAAGTTTCATTTTCAGATTTTCAGAGCAGTGATGTAAAATTTGTGTTGAAGACAACACAGGAAAGCATCTGCTCAATTAAAAAAGGGCCCCTAGCAATGTACATGTACCTCACTTTTTGACTTGTTTGGTAGAATCACTTAAAAACTTTGCTTCTAGAAGCAAAACTAAGAGAATTCTAAACTACCTGATACTGTAAAAATAGATGCTTCTTCAGAACATGTAAAAGGTGAATTACAAAGAGAAAAGATGATGCCAATAACAAAAGTTTTAAGATTTATACGGATTCATCTCCATACTAAAAAGATCTGAATTTTCATTGCATCTGAATCATTCCATCTTTACTCATACACAATATTGGCAACATCCCTCTCTCCTGCTCTGAAGTAGATGCGCTCTCCACATGATTAGTTTCTGGACACACCTGGGAGAAAGCATATCCTTTCCTGAATAGTGAGTAGTAAGGAGCACAGGGAAAGAGAACTTCATGCAGAGTTTAAGAGGCGGCAAGTCCTAGCAATATGTGTTCAATTTCTCTGGTTTTGTGACAAAATATGCCAGGTTTATAAAAAATAAAAAGAGAAACCTGTTTCCTGATATTTGTCTACTACCAATATTTTTAGTTGTATCCAAGTGTAGCTCTTTATTCTTTTGTATGTGAACAACCAGTGTTGAATGCTCATTCAAAATAATCAAACAGACTTATAAAACCTTAAGCAGTTTACTTTGCTATTCATGTCCCTGAAAATTTTGCTAGATCCATGGAAGTAAAAAAACCAAACCAAACCAAACCAAACAAACCACTATCACAAGAAAACAATTTTAATTAGATGATGCTGTGCTTTCAGGAAACATTTGAACAGTTCAGTGAAGTCTGGAATTTAAAACAAAGGGTACTTCAAAAAGAGTGAGATGTTACTCTGCAGAAAGCAATGGTGACCCAGGTAAACAAAAAAGGAAGTCTAAAATTTACATATTCCAAATTGCTCTTGTTCTTACCTGCATATCTTCTATCTGGCTTTCCAAAGACTTTTTTAACTCTACTGACTCCTCTGCGTCCTTTTCAGCATGTTTCAAAGCTTCTTCTAATTGTTGCTTCTCTTCCTGCAATGATACAATTTGATGCATTTAGAAATAGTGGCAAGACCTTCAACCTGACAAGTAAACTGAGCTATAAACTATGTTCACTCTGGCCTGCCACTGATCTCCCCAGTTCCAAGCTGTGACTTGCGTTTACACTGGTTCTCACTGGAGAAATCTTTCCTATACATGTCAGCAAACTGCATTCTGCTTCTTGAAAACCTGCTGGGTTTGCTTAGCCTTCACAATGACATTGCTCATCCTCCTCTTGGTCAGCTTTTGTTCTACAATGTATCCTTTGCAAACAGGAAGGAGACTACTTAAGGGGCTTGTTTTCTCAACTTACCTCATATCTCTTTATTTTTTCCTTCACTGAATTTTCTTCTCCTTTCATATTATCAATTTGTTTGTGCAACTCTTCAATTTTACTCTCTAGCTCACCAACTGTTCTCTTCAACTGTTCATTTTCCTTAGTCAGCTCTTTGACTTGATTTTCTATACTATTTCGCACCTCTTGAGCAGCATTTCTTTCACTGGCAAGGACAGCAGCACTCTAGTGAAAAAAAATGTATCATGTTTTAAAAATAATAACAAGAAGAATTGACGCTGTTTTCCAACAGAAGTTTCATATGGCACCACAACAAACATAGCTGGGATATAACATTAAAACATCAACAAAGAATTTAAACTTAAGTCTTTATGCATTACAAACATGTATTTTTATTATTCATATTACTGTGGGAGAACACACAAGGGGCATTTTTTTTTTCTCGGGCATACCTAAAAGTATGCTAGAGTAAAACACCTGAACAGTCTCCTGCTTGCCATCACGTATTTTCACCTTAATGACTTTCTTTTTACTGCCCTAAAATACTTTCATTACCAAATCCCACTGTTAGGTAATTCGAAGCAAACTAAAAAACTTAACAGACATCAAAAGCCATATGGACCTTTAAGGAAGAATACATGGTATGGAAGAGCGTCTTCCATAGCAACACAAAATTTAGCCAGTCTCGCCCCACTGCTTATTCCAAGCACTAACATACAACACTCTACATCCATAAATCTATTTGTGGGCCACAGGGTAAATCAACTTTGTAACAGTATCAACTGTAATACACACACACATACAAATATAAAGAGATCTTATCACTTGTTACTGGAAGACAAGCCCCAATCCATTTCAAAACACGGTCGCACAAAGTGCTGTGCCAGCACAGAAGGGCAGACAGCGAGCTGGCATGAACAAGCAACAGGGACTGGAAGTACCTTACAGTGGTATTGGAGCAGCTGTACCTGCAAATAGTACAGCCATGCTCGGAGCTGTACTTACTCAGTAGAAGTTCTGCTTTGTTTTTAGTTCTGCCCGAGGATGGAAGGAGTTTAGGTACCGAGTTCCACTTGGATTCAAAAAAGATATATTTTGTATTTTTTCAGAAACTTGTTAATAAACTACTTGTCACAATTTGTCCCATGTGGTGATAGATGGGGTTATTTGGCAGGGCAACTGGCTGCAGCATGTAACTTTTCAGAGCTAATCATCACCTTAGTCTCACCACTTACCCCCTCTAAAACACCCTACCATTCATTGTGGAAACCATGCGTGTGTATGTATGTGTCTATATTGTTATACTATCAATACTGTCATACTGTAACACAGACCAGGTGTGTACTTGTAAACATTTAACTCTGGAGTAAAGAGCTGGAAGGATTTAATCTTTGCTCTTCATTGACTTGTCAGCCAGAATCCCCTCCAAAGAACATAAAAGAATAGAGATATAATTTGTGGTTCTCTGCTCATTCAGAGTCTGATACAAAGCAATACTCTGTACAAAGATCTAGTTCTCGTGTATAGGCCCACTGCTTCTACATTAAGACCTTAAACAACAGTTAGGAGCACCACAACAGACGCATGAGTCAATCTAGACCAGTATTCTCTCCAGTGGCCATAGCTGATGTTTATGGACAAAAAGAGGAAGAATAACTACGGGGCAAATCTTTCCCCATTACACACTCTCAGCTCTCACTGTTTTTCCTCCATGAATGTGCCATTCATTAATTTCTCTAATCCCTTTTGAATCCATTTATACCTTTGGCCTCTATATTGTCTGGTGACAATAGGTAATTACATATTATTTACTGAAGGATAATGGTTTTGCATATGAAATTGTGTTTATCTGTGTGAGAACAAAAGGCATCCTACAGAGTAGTTTGGTAACTATTTTGTGGAATATTTTATGAAAGTATGAAAATTACTTTTCAGTTATTCTGGTTTTGATTGTAGTTCCCAATTTTACCCTATCCACCCCCAAAAAGAATAAGGAAAGTTATATAAAAGGCTGTTTACAAAGTGCGCCCTCACTAGACTGTTTTATAGCAAGCAACAGCTTTAAAATCATGCAAATGAGTTTGATAAAGCGGTAACTCAGAAAACACTCAGACTGTCTACAGGGTCAATGAACTTATTATACAAAAACTGGCAGCATAAGCAGGCTGACAAGTTCTGCTCTTTTGAAAATACTGAAAAAACTTGTTCTTCTAAGTACACGACTAGTTAAAAGTTCTGAAATAAATAAATGTTGATGCTTCAAGTTCTCACATACTGAAATCATATATTCCTTTAATTTTTGTTTTTTGCATACAACAAAGTTCTACTAATTAGCAAGCACTTCACCAGTGGCTCCTTTTTGTCTCATTTCCCATTTCTGGAGCGGAGTGAAAGCAGCTGAGGCATGCTGGGGAGTTCAGGGAAAGGAATGTTGATTTGTCTGTTCTTTTTCATCCAACCGCCTACGCAGGGCTACACAGTAAGAGAGGACTGCAGCAGGCCAACACCGTACCTGAAGATTCCACTACCTCATCTAAAATGGTTTGCTCTACTTTTCCAACACAGGAAGCATTATTTACTTAGAAGTACATGCACACACACACAAAATCAAACAAACCCCCCAGATCTACATACATACACACAAAGAGAGAGAGAGAGAGAGAGATACGTATATATGTGTATTTAACCTAACAGGCTCAAAATTATGTTCAACCTACAGTGATGCAGTCATATCTAGAGACATGCTCCAGCCTACCTTTTGCTGTATGTATCTTAGGATACTGTTCCAGCCACTAAAATTAAACCAAACTGGTATTCTATCTCCTTTGTATTTCAGTAAGTTAGCAAGATGCCAGGTGACTATATATAAAAGGTAGAGAAGTATAAAGAACAAGTTGCAAGTATTATCTTTATTAACCCAATTCAAAATCCTGGAAATAAATAGAGTATGTAAGTAAAAACTACCTAAAGTTCCAGCTGCCTGAGTGACCAGCACTTAACTCCACAGGTTTCTGATGACCTTGGCATCATTACAAGGGTTACATCTTCACAGGAACAAACTGTTCCCAAACAAATTCTCTAACATGTTAAGTACAAAATTCCTTTATTTCATCTGAAAGGGGTAGTATGTCTTAAAAAATACCATCAATAAATATATACACTCACACACTTTTTCAAGATGGTAGGAAAACTCCCTTAGTATACACACAGAGCTCTACTGTATTGTAGTTGGAGAGTGGGCGTTTTTCTTGCGTATCTTCTGGGGTGAGTAGGAGAAATTTTCTTCTCAATGCACATTTCACTGTACGCTATTTGTTTTAACATCTTTTCAACTTGTTTCAGATAAGACTGAAAAGAATCACAGGAGTACCTATCTTGCCAGTTTACCTTATGCAATTGTACTATACACATAAGGGATGAAATCACCTTCAGGATATCATTCAGAATGGTATTAGAAAAAACAATACACAAGTTTCTTCAATTTGATAGGGAAATCTAAACAAACTCAAACCACACAACTACAATTTAGATGTTCGACTAGAAAATGCACACACAGCATCACTTCTCCAAAAGAGCTGAATTGCACAGCTGGGTTTAGACAGAAAAAAAAGCCTACATTCATTTATCCCCAGTGTAATTAATTGCATGCAGAGCTCTTCACTGGCATAAACGAAGCTTCTGGATTATAATAGCTTTTGGCAATACATGCCATATCCTGTAGCATATCGCCACAGAAAGCTAGGGTATCAAAAAACTCTGCACCTTTTCCCTTCTCCTATTCTCCATTGTTAGTCTTATCTGGCACCCCATGTCACCTTCTACCTCCCCTCCAGCTCTTCTCTTGGGAAGGCAGGTAAACATAATAGAAAAGAGCCTAGGTATCGTTAGAAAGGATATGCAAAAGAATCAAGCACTGAAATGTAGTTCTGACAGACCTTGTAGTGACACCATCAGGGGAGAACACGGTGGAGAGAGATCTCTATCCATATATTGAGCAATTACGTAAGGTTCAGGCCAGCAGCTATGAAATCATACATGAACACCTGCTGAAGCAGAAAAAGACTGTTGCATCCTTTGACTACTGAACCCTACCACACACGCAGTGTGCTCAACCAGCCCCAAGCAACTGCAAGGCAATATTACTCACTTAGAGACCACACATTAAATTTGCCACTCTATCGTTAAGAGTTGGACCACTAAATTATACATAAAATTCCCCTAAGAAAACATTCCAGTCAGTAGAAGATATAAAAACCATTGCATTGAAATTACAGAGAAATTATTATGTACATTGATAAAGTCTGAATGCCAATTATTGCATTTCATAGGTTAAAACTGAAAGTGGCAACAACATAGATAGTTTAAACTATACAACAGATGGTATTTGCTAACAGCCAGCAGTAATCCTATTCTTTTTTGGTTCTGTCTACATGAGCAAGAAGGCACAGCTTTCATTTAAAATTCAGTGACTGGCTCACACATTCAAAAAAGGAGTTGAAAGCTGTTTGCAAAAGCATTGAACTAGAGTGGGTCAGAGTGATGAGGATGAAAGCATAAAAACTGAACACTACAGGGCTAGTAAGTATAAATGAGGAAAAAAGCCAGACAGGGAGAACCCACATGCACAGATTGTGCTTTGGATCCTATCTTTCATTCCACACATAACTTATTTGTAATGGTGCTGTACATAACAGTGTGAGTTAACAAAAGTTCCTTAAGGCTTAAAGACACTACATCAATTAATGACTCCTGCTGGTACCCAAAATCCTTTACATTGCTACATTTAATACTAGGGGATGTTAGAATCATAGAATCATAGGGTTGGAAGGGACCTTAGTAGATCATCTAGTCCAACCCCCCTGCCAGAGCAGGGCCACCTTACAGGTGGTTACACAGGAACGCGTCCAGGCGGGTTTTGAATGTCTCCAGAGACGGAGACTCCACCACCTCCCTGGGCAGCTTGTTCCAGTGCTCTGCCACCCTCAAGGTAAAGAAGTTCCTCCTCATGTTTAGGTGGAACTTCCTATGCTCAAGTTTGTGCCCGTTACCCCTTGTCCTATCACTGGGCACCACTGAAAAGAGCCTGGCCCCATCCTCCATGTTGCTAATGTTTTGGCAATCATTTTAACTAAGTTTATATAAATTTAACCCACAGTAACAGAACTGGGTAAAGGTCAAAAAAGTAATTATTTAAGCTGAATATGAAACATTAACAAACATGTTGTTAATATAACATGATCTTTAGTTCACAGAATTGTGGATCAGCCTCTTCAGAGAGCTGAAATGAGATTATGTACATAAAGACATACAGAGCAGATAACAGATAAAACTAGTTAAACAAGATTCTTGAAGACAAAAGCTGGAATGAAATTCTGTATATTCAGACATATTTACCATACAAAAAAACCCCAAAACAAACAAATCACAATAAAACCCAAACCTCCCCAAAAACAGAGGGGAAAAAAATTGTATCAAGCATTGACGTGGGCTCTTTCGATCTTAAAATTAACATATCTCAATTCCAAGACTACAGTTTCTTCCCTATGATATACGAAATACTTATTTCTTTTTATTCCCACTTGCTAGTTTTGGCAGTGTGTTTTAGTAAACAACGTTTTTACAATATAATATTATGGATTTGTATTTATGTAAGGTAAAAACCCTATCGCATTTTCCTTGTTATATTTTTTTGCCTGCATTTGCTTTGTCTTTCCTTCCAATTTGTCTGTCTTCAGTCTGTCTTCCAGGGCATTCAGTGCCTTCTGTTCCCAGATTTCACTCTCTTCAATCTCTGAAGGAATAATACCTCTCTCTTAACACCCACATCCTTGCAGACTTCTTAAACACACTCATACCTTCTTCTCATTTATTATTTTTGAATACATCATGGTTTCTCAAATTTTATCATGTAAAAACTCATTATTTAAGACTGACTAAGCCTTATAAGTAGACTTAAGCCACAGAGATTTGGTAAAAGGAGCTGGAAACAGGTTGCAAATTTCTGAAAAAAAGATGAAAAAAGAAAATTAAGCCTGT
This sequence comes from Rhinoptilus africanus, assembly GCA_013400135.1. Lineage (NCBI taxonomy): Eukaryota > Metazoa > Chordata > Aves > Charadriiformes > Glareolidae > Rhinoptilus > Rhinoptilus africanus. Next base: position 685,118 of record VXBO01000009.1, on the reverse strand, counting down.
CTAGAAGATAACATAGCTGCAATGATGAGGTCCCACAAAGTCCTCTGTGACCACTTGAAGATAAGCTTCTGCATTCTTGCACTGTCATTGTGCCATACTGCACAACATGCAGTAGCTTTACTTATTAGCCCAGCAGCAGACTCAATCCACCATGAATGAAGCAAGTTATCAAATCCTAAATGAAAGGTCCACTGCAAAAAATCAGTTTCTGATCACAAAAACAATCATACGTGGTGGAAAATAATCTATGATGGTCAATAACTACTGAATTTTTTTAATAGTTCTCATAATATTTTAATTCTGAAGTTTAAGGGATTAGTCAATCAGCTTGAGAACAAGTCAAGAGTTTACAGTGAAAGAGGCTGCAGAAATAAAGAACTGCTGCAGAAATGAGTAAGAGAGTAAGAGAAAAGATAGTTTCACTGCTAAGGTACTCAAATACAGTGCTCGAGAATCTGGACTCTATTCTTGTCTCTGCCAAAGAGCTTCTGAGGCAAGTTCACTCAACCAAAACTTTCCAGAGGGGATCAATAACTGCATGCTCCTTTATTTCCTTGATGCTTGATTTGAGACACTAGGGTTTGGCTTCCCAAGTCTTAAGTGCACAGCTGCAACTGAAGATAGCAAAAATCGTACCCTAGATATATAAAGGACTATATAATGGTTAATCTTATGTTAACCCAGGCACCACAATTTGAATATGCACAACTAATGGATCCTTTAGACAGTAATCTCTCTACCTCTTACTTTCCTAGACTTAATATGGGGAGTAACATTACTCATGAGCTTGTAGCCATGCTGTAAAAAGGAATTAAAGTTTGTGAAATAATCAATATAATTCTTTCTTCAGAAGAAGGTTTTAATAGTAGGTACTGAGTGCAGGAATAGACCAAAGTCTGAAAGACATTGGTAAATGATATATTCGAACATTGTGTTTAACTGAGTACAAAGCTATTTTTTACTCTTAACAGATGGATGAGAAGAAAGTGAGAGAATGCATGCACATATATATGTGTACTACTTGGTACGTACGCCCCGTTTATAAAGTTTAACCTAGCACAGGTCTGCTTATTGTGCTCACATAGTTACAGCTGCTGAGTTCATATGCATGCAGCATTTACTCTTTAGCTTTCAGCCTGAGGAAGTTATTTTCCATAAGGGAACTTCAGCAGTGAAATTCAATTCCCTCACTTCTCATTCTGCTCCTTTCAGGTGTTTTGCCTAACAAGAAATGAATCTAATAAAGTCTGTGTTTGTGTCCCTGCATATAGTTGTATATATGTCCAGAAATATTCAAAAATATATTAAAAAATTAATCAAGACCAAGTTTAAATAAAGCAATAAATGCTGTTCAAACTCCTTTGTTGCAGAAATCTTGGTAAATATTTTTATATACTACTCTACTCTCAATTTTAGTGCAGCAGTGAACAGATCTAAAGTATGAGAAATGAAGCTCAGTTAGTACAAAAGGCATCAAAATCCTTCCCACTACCCATTATTGTGTAAACCCAAAGGAACTGGACAGAACACAGAAACAGGGTCCTCGAGATGCAAATGAAATATTCTATTTCAACCTGAATACAGCAAAAAACCTCTTGGACTGGAATGCAGAAAATGTTCTGTGGCTCCACACCTTTTTTTTACCACACCCTCAACACTGGCAAAGACATGAGAGTGGTTGTGTAACTGATCATTAAAAAATGGTTTTGGCTGACTTCAGTGATTCAGCTGGTGAAATTCCCCTTTGGCAGTGACTGCACAGTACGGGACCTTTAGAGTCCTTTTACAAAGTACAGGAAGAGCTAATGCGAGGGGAAGCTAAGTATCTCATTCACACTTTATTACTATTGTTAAATTCTGGCTAGATTCTACATTTATTCAGCGCAACTCAGCCAGTTTTTCTAAAAGCCTTTACATTTCCTTTCAGAATCAAGTTCAGTTGAGTAAAACTGAATTCAACCAATTAACTGTTTGATCTTTAATTGCCATACTTTACGTACAAATCTAAAGAATAAATCTCCATTCCAAATGAGCTAGAGCACAAATGGATATTTTTTAATGAAAGTAACACACTTTCAAATAGTCTTTCCATACTCGTGGAATCAAAGCAAATGACATGATAATCTTCCAAAACCTTCTGGAAAAAAAAGGGAATGGTGTGGCTGCTCACTTCATTCTGTTCCCGGTGTAGAACATTTAAGGTATCAAGGAAGATACTGTCTGCTAAAACCAATTCTAAAGTCTCATGGGCCACCTTTTTAGGTTGATGCTAGACCAGCTGTTTAACTTCTTGAACTACATGGAAAAAGTTTCATGTGGCTTCAGGGATTGAGATCTACCCTGTTCCCTCATACAAACATAAGGGGGTAGCAGTGATAGAGATATCAAAACCCTTTCTATTACCTTTTCCTCTCCTTTTTGTATATAAACAAAACATGTTTAAACAAAACAACTAGGCACTGATTTCCCTAGGTAACATGCAGGTGATTTCCAAAGAAAGAAAAAACCAAAACCAACTTACACCCAAAGACTGGCATCCAAGGAAAAATGACAAACAGAGTCTCAACATAGGGACAGCCCTTTAATTGTAATCCTTATTAGTTCTTCAGTCTACAGAGCTTCTGAAATCAGTATTATTCAGGTATAGTCATCCAGTTTTCAAAGCTCATGAATGCAAATAACAGGTCTTTATTTCTGTTTGTAGCTCTGTTTGTAGTTCCGGTATTTTTCTCCACTGTGTACCTTTAGGCAATTCCTCTACCCTCAGACACTATTTCTCAAAGCAGTTGGAAGCCCTGGGATGAATGACACTGTAACATTGGATAGCATGGATAATAAAATCTCATACCTCTAAAAAAGGAATGCAAAAACTCCTTAAAAGCCAAAATAGAGTGTTAGGCTACCAACTCCCCTGCCCACCCCAACCAACCCAAAACCCCCAAGCTTCTTGAAAGAGACTAAACAGCTTTACTTACTGCTTTTCTATCTTACGTTGACTATATTAATTCTTTCCATCATCTCAAAATGAGGCCTAGCCTACTTTAACACATGGCTATGCCTTTGGAAGTTAACTATCATTAGTTACCTATTAAAAGGGTCAGTGTTTTTTTATCTCTTAGTGAGGTACGCTGCAACTAACCTGAATCCTCCGCTCTACTTCAAGAGATTATTCAGTAAGCAACTGCACAAATTCACAAGCAAGTCAGACTGCCCTTCCTTCCACTTCAGCCAGAGCCATTCTATTAACTGTTTAAAAATCATTCACTTGTGACAGTTTAGAGACAAGACTTGTTTTCTTGCAAGGCCATTTTCACTGATCTAAATAGTATCGTATCCTTAATATTATTTCCAAAACTATTTAGGTTTTCATTTATGAGATGTAATGATTTAAATGCCTACCTTTTAAAATTGAGAATTTATCTCTTTTTTTACACAGAGCATATTAAACAAAATTTCCCAATATAGGCATGACCTAACATTTACACAGTTATAAAATCCAGAGCCAGGGAAGTATTAACCTCTCAACCAGCAGCTATATCAATGTCATATTATCCTCCTAGCTATGTACCATGACATGCTCGGACTGGTTTATACTAACAGTTTTTTCAAGGTCAGAAGTTGTTGCAAAGACTAGAGTAAAATATTAACTAGTTCTGTGTTCATATTGCACCCTACAGAATGGACTTACACAGTCAAACACTTCACACACAAACACACACTTTCACAGGACAAACCACCTGAACATACATATAGTGTCTTCTACTGGTAAGGATTACAGATCCTCCTGATGGTATTAAAGAAGTATCTGACTGCACAGGCTTTTGGCAACTTTCAGAAACAAAACAAAAAAATCCACAAACAACAACTAGTTCCCAACCCAGACTAAGCGAAATAGTCCTGCTGAATAAGGCTCACAATGGTGAAAACAGATAAAACCGTTGGTAGGGGTTTTGTTTGTCTTGTTTAGATGTGGTCAAATCCAACTTAAATAGAACTCTGCAGGACAGTTTGGCTTTCTTCACTCTACATACAGTATAAAACCCACTCAGTTATAGTTTCATGGTACTGTCTGCATCCAAACACACACATTGCCACTAAATAAATGGAGGAGTAAATTGCATGGAAATGAAAGACCAGAGGAGCTGGAGCTTAAAAAGCTTGCTTTTAGGACCAAAGTCACCAAATTACATCTTCAGTGCACTTTAGAGGCATGCTTATTATTCTTGTTGACAACACAGCTAATATTCCGCAATTTGTCTGGTATTATATTAAATGGGTGCCTAAAAACATGCATGATGCTATTACCAAACAACTTCCTTTCCATGCACAGAACAGACACTTACAGCAAAACAAATCAAATCTGTCTCCCAGATTTTCCATATACAGTTCTAAAATATGTGTTTCCAATAACGATGCCTATTTAAGGAGTGCCTGCCGCCTTCCCTCCACCATCACGCTTCTGTCTCTGCACCATCCCTCTCTTTACCCCACGCCATCTGTGTTTGTAGGACCACACTGGGAATCAATCAAAAACATGTCAGGATTTTAGACGGCTGGTAAAGGAGGGCAGAAAATTAAAGGGGGGCAGGAGCAGTCAGGTCATGAAAGAGGAAACATTGACTTAGACCAGTCACTCCACTATTCTTTTGACTCTGTGTACTGTTTAAATTAGTTATCAACCAGCTTCTGCCACTGAAACAGAAAAAAGTGTTATTTCAAGATGCCAAAGGCTGCCCCAGACAAGCAGATGAGCGAAAAAACCCACCAGTGGCATCCGAAATCCTGGTTCATCTTCTCTAAATCTTTTCTAATTGTTGCGTATCTTGTTTGAGGTGAACAGACTAGGCTCAGACACACCATTCGTGATGCAGATCCAGATGAGTTATGGATGTATGTATACATGGGTATAATGTTCTTATGCCCAAGTAATTACTATAATATAATTTGCTTTTTTTACTGCTATCAAGACGATGTTTTTATAGAGCTACTTATTATAACCCCAAGATTTCACCTTACAGGGGCACAAATTAGTTAGGATCCTATTGTTATTTTCCATATATATAATTTTACAGTTATATAAATTAAAGTTGTCTATCACTTTATGTACCAAAGTATCTCTGCGATGCTTCACAATCAGATATGTCCTCACTTTACACTGAGTAACTTGGGTAACCACTGTTTGGTATTTGTACAGCATTATTCCAAGATAGGTTCTCAGACTATACTAAGTTTAGTTATGTTTCATTTTACATTTAAACTATATATGCCAAGCCATTTCTACAAGAAAGGCATATACAGTACATATCAGTATCATTTACAATGCTAGGGTATTTTTTGTTAAGCTTCTGTATGTGGGACATTTGTATTAGCTTTGAAGAAATATATTATCAGATTAGAAAAAGGTACAATACTCTCTTTCATTTCAAAGTTATCACAGCTCTGTGCTAGATTCACCTAAATTCACAATCAATTCATATGACTGGGAAAAGAATAAAAGCAAAGCTTATTCTCATCTAAAATGCTCAAAATTTTATATCGTTCTCTTAATTTAGAGGAATACACTTTTAGTTCATAACACATGCAGAAGGAAACCAGAGTCTTTTGTTGTTCCTACTGCTTGCTCTGGCAAAACTCTTTCTTCTCTTGAATCATATTGCATGTCTCATTATATATATTACAGTTAAAGCTCACATGACCACAAACTTCACTGTGTTCTTAAATGCGTTGATAAATGAATCAGCTTCTAAACTCTCAGTGTCTGTTTTATCATTTTGACGACAAGTCCAGAAGGACGATGAACCCTAAATAAATCAGTCAATGTCAGGCTTAGATAAGCCTCTTCATAATGTGATGATTACAGCTTTTTCTGAACGACAAAATTTGTGCAGACTGCTTCTCAAAACAGACATAAATTTGGGTGCTGTGCAGTTTTCAGCTGCACTCCCAAGCTGACACAATTTCAGTGGAATTTGAACAGCACTAGCTGCAATTTGCTACAACCTTTTACCCATAGTATTACATTCCAAAAGCTATTTCCAAATTTCACTGAAACAGTGGCACTTCATCTATAGTGACAGACTACTCATGGTTAAGTAGCACACTTCTGGCCTCTTGTGCTGTAGGGTCAGTTTAAATATAAATTTTTGTACTACATTAAAACCAAAAGGGAATTCATATTTATTTCTGCCGTAGCACTGACAGTGACATAAAAATCCATTTTTAATTAGAAGGCATTAATTTTTTAATTTATTATCAAAGGTAATTATTACCCCACAGAGATATGTTATAGAGGAGTGAAACTTTTACTACTGTTAAATGGAAATAGTATGGTCTCAGCAATGAAGTTAAGAACAATCACAGCTATCTCAAGACCACCACAAACAAAAGATATAATAGAAAAATGAGTTTAAAAGGTAAACTGTAGCAAAGGAAATTAATATCTTAATATCTGCGGCTTTATCTAATGATCTCTGTTTAAAAAAAAACAAGAAAACCCCAACCTACCACCACATCAGTGAGCTTGAGAACAGAATCGCACATAACATAATAACCCTGCTCTGTTCTCCTATCAGATAACCTTGAGTATGTTTCTAACATGATTTCAAAACAGTTCTGTGTGGTATTCTAGTCACACAGACTAAGTGCAGTCAACATTACTTGCCAACCTACCTGAAGTCTCCAGCAGCTGAAAAATTCTGTTGATTTAACACTGGCACAAAAATGACTTCCTTTCTCCCTGCAAAAACTTCCTTCGGCCTAATACCTATCACAAAACACCTTTATCAGTGTACCAATCTCAATGATACAGAAGCAACATAAGGACTAACAACCTTATACATACAGACTCCAATATACCGTGATCTATCAAAGATCATTATCAATATTTTCTGTATGGTAAACCACTGTTACAGCATTTACACATTGGTTTTCCTCATTAAACACAACAAAATGGCCCTTTCCACTAATCTTTGATGTGAATTTCTTGTATCCCACCAGCCAATATATATCTTTCCAGCTTGCAATAGTATTTTAAAAATGATTTAACAGTCAAGCAGCTTCAATTGTATAAAACATGATTTTCACACACAGTTGGGTATTCCAGATTAATTATAAAACCAATAATGAGTATCATATGTAAGATCACAGCAGGTCACTCATCTAACTCCCTACACAGACTGGCTGTACTTTCCTGATAGATGATATATCATACTCAACAACCAATCTCAGCCAGCAGGCATAGAGATAATGCTGGCTTCAAAAAAAAAAATCATTAAGGGTACTAACACTAGCCAGATTAGGAAAGAAAAAAAAAAAACAACCCACAAACACAAAAAAACCCACCTTCCAATTAAGCATGATAGAAGTTTTACTTAAAATAAAACCAACAAAAATTGGAAGTAAAATTGGAAGAGGAGAACTGGTGCTTAGAGCAACATTAATTAATTAAATTTCACTTTTGAACCTATTATTAAATTTACTATTAGATAGACTATGTCATGCATGTAAATAAATGCTATTTATAACTATCCCTAAGCCACAGCAACCTAGTCATAGAGCCATTTCCCAGACTGTGTTATTGTTATGCCAAACAGACCACTCTTTCATTTCTTGTCAGTCGTAATTACAGTTCCATAATTGAAATACAGTAAATTACCATGCAGTAACTCTGAAAGATGGTTCACTGAGGTTAAGCTGTCACTACAATTACTGTATAATAAAAAATGATAATTTAAATGTTCTACTTTTCTCTCAAAGAAAAAAATGAATTCAGTTCGAGCAGCTCAGATGAGTCAAATATCTTCATGATGATGTAAACAAAGAGAAACAACACATTTAAGTAAAGCCAAACAATCTCAAGTAGAAGTCCTAGACTGCATAAACAAACCAGTGTATATAAACTTTTCTAACCATTGAAGAAAACTGTACATTTAAAAACAATCCTTTAAAAAAATACTCTTTATCAGAATTCAGTCATACAATATCTACCCAGCATCTTCCATATGTGCTCCTATTTTACTCATAAACATATAAAGCCCGGGAAACTTCTTTCAAGTTTCAAGCTTCATTTTGATGCAGCTCTACATTATGGTTTTGGCCACAACTACTAGGATAACTGCAACTCACCTAACACCTATAACTACGGATAAAAAATACAAATTACCATGGACATTTCTAAGCATAAAACTGGGTCTACAGTTTTGACTTATATTGGTCAAGCACTGTTTGCCTTTAGACATTTTCTCAAATATTAACAGAAGTAAGATCAGGGAAGGAGATATGGAAAAGATACAAATAACTGGCATTGCAAAAATAATGCTTAAAATTTTATGAGAGCTGTTCCTTTACAAAAAAAATCTTTCAATAAATTCTTAGCTGCTGTTTTTGCAAAGGTAACTTCACAAAGGACATCTTCTGGAAAACACTAACAGATACGCACAGCTGAAAACTCTTCCTATTCTCCCCCTCACAAAGACTTCCTGATGATGGTCAAAGAGGCAATTCCTTCTGCTTCCCTCCTGCCTGCCTCCAGACACCCACTCCCTGCTGTTTCCCTTGTGCTGGCACTCACTTGACCATTCCATAAACCAGATAAGCTCAATAAATGAAAAGGACACAAAATAAAACAAAAAACCCTAGTAGCAGGTAGTTCAAGGAACAAAGTGGGACAATGTAACCAAGGAAAAGGATGTGACACAACTAGCTGAAGTTAAGAAAAGTGGGCTGCAAAGAACTGTGGAGAACTGACAGAAGCTCCAAAACTGTAATTTCAACAGCATCACTGGCAAAGCACACTGACATTCTTCAGAGCATCCTTAAAGTTTCAATGACTCCATTTAACCCAAGACAAGCAAATGGTCCTCTATAGTATACTCCCATCTACTCACTTTTAAAGTTTGCAATGAAGCATAGTAAACAACTGCTTGAAGAAACAGACACAACTTCAGCTGTGACAAACAATCATAACATTATATAAGCGTATGAAATAAAACTTATTATCAGCAGCTAAGAATCTCCTAGCCCAAACCTACCTATTTATTTTGCTAAGGAAATACTAGTATCTGAAAGCATCTAGTATGGGACATCTCTGGGGCATATGATTTTTCCCTGCAAAGATTAATTATAATCACTTATTTCACCTCTGTTGCTTTCTCCAGGCTCTGTTGTAGATTGAGCAATTCTTTATTGTGTTGTTCTTTAAGTTTATCCATCTCCATGTCATGGCTAGATACTTCCTCTTTTAGTGCTCCTTTTAAAGCTGTAAGCTCTCTCTCTCTCTTCCTCAAAATCTCTTCTTGTTGATCTTTTGCTATTAATACTTCTTGCAGATCCTGCTTCATTTGCATCAGCTCCTAAAGAACAAAATTAAACACAATTGCATGACAAATAGCTCCAATGGATGTTCTGTTTGTGTTTCAGAGAAGTAAAGCATCCAAGGGCAAGCTCTCCAAGGCCAACTTAGTTTCATATGACTGACATATTTTTTGCAGCTTTTATAGTAAGCTAAAAATTTAAAAACCTCTAAGGTTATTACAAGCATAACATATCCCTGATGTTTTATATAATGGGTCAACATATCTGATCCTGCAAAACTATGAAAAAATTTTGATGGTGTATGTTATGTTGTTTGTAAATAAAGCAGGAGTCAAACTAAGGGTGCAATTTAACAACTCCCTCAGTTCTACCTTCTGTAGCAAAGAGGTAGATAGGAACAAAGAAAAACCTTTTTTTTCCCACACTGCAAGAGAAATGAACCCAGTGATAATTCCTTGATGTCTTTTCTGCTGGAAAGAATAAAGTTGCTTCTGCAAGTGCTGAAGACAAAACAAGTGCTTTCCAACTGAGTCCATGCCTTTACACCCTTCCTCCTCCCACCACATTCCCCCTAGAAGTCATTTCCCCTTTCTAAATTGCTGGGAAGGAAGTGGATAGTCAGTGAAGAGAAGAATAAATACACACAGTCATGTATACAAACAGAGAATAAAACAACAGCAACAATCAAAAATGTACAGCTTTAAATATTATCTAATTCAGTATTTCTCAAGATGTGAATAATCGCACTTTCAAAAAGAATGCAAACTTCCCCTGCACTGAAGCAGGATCAGTACTTCTAAACCATTCCTGACACACATCATCTACTCTGTCCTTAAAAGCCTACAATGAAAGGGATTCTACTGCCATCTCAGACAGACATATTCCACTGTTTATTTATCCATATTGACAGAAAACGTTTTCCAACACTTCAAATCTCTGCAGCTAAGACTCTTATTTATCTCCACGCAACACAGTAAAAGTGATCGCAATCTCCAGGATAGCAACATTATAAAAGATGTGCTTTTGACTCTTCCCTCACTCCTCCATTCAGATTAAAGTCCTTCATAGGTAATGTTTTTCAGTGCTATCACCATCATCCCAGATATTCCCCTACGTATGTACAACTTTCAACTGCAGTGCCTGAGATTTATGACAGTAACTTAAGAGAGTAATCAAATCTCATCTGCACAAAACAAGGTAGTTACTCTACTCAGCACATCTTGCATACAAACATCTTTAATATTTCTGAGATCTACTTGTCTATGTTTTTGCTCCCTATTTTGCATTTTAACATTTAGCTTCCATTTCTTCAGCTAGTTCTTTGCACTAGGATTAAGAGAAATGAATTGTTTTGGTACTACAAATATTGACATAATTCTGAATTTCTATCATCCTCTTGAACCATTATGCACTGATACTCTAACACACCCTTACCAACAAATTTAATAAGCAATGTTCTCTATTTCATCATCAGTATATTACTATAACCAATTGCTCTCTCATCCCAAGGTGACAAAAAGCCTGTAACTCTTTTGTTCGTCTTCAGACTGTATCCCTTCTCTCCCTGGTCCAATCAATAGAGGGTCCAATCAATTTAGAGATTCCTTTCATAAGTTCTTTTCATTTTCTTAGATGAACATCATCTGGTCTTGACAGCATGTACACCATCTTTAAACTGATCTTCCCTGTTCTGACCCAAACTCCTATTTAATCATTAAAACTGACTGAGATTATTATCTGGCAATAGTGCATAACTGAGCTGTCTCTCAACCATTATGGTATTTGTTCTCCTATTCTATAAAACAATGGTACTTAAGACTTCGTATTCCATTTACCATTAATGTAGTTATTATAACACGCTTTCTTAGTTCAACTAATAATGGTATATTGTTTTAGACTGATAGAATGGGAAAAGTTAAGGCACGTTTTTCTTCTACCTGTACCTTGGTTCCCACTTTTTATGCAATTCTTTTGATTCTTTCATCCTTCTTCTGGTACTTTATAACTAACCTCAATCAGAACCTCTTTCTCCCCTTCATCAGTATGTTTAGCGTTATCCAGTTCATCATGCATCTCAGACAGCTGGTCTTGAAGATCTCGGATCTCAGTCTGGTGTTGCTCCTGCTCCATCTTCACTTGAAAAAGCCTCATCAGGAAAAATTAGACAGGATTTTTTAATTTGTAGAAACCCTAATTTTTTCTTTCAACTACTAAAAAGGCACAAGTATCTATTCCCATACTCCCCACAAGGGAATGGGATACAAGAAGGCAGAGATATGAAATGTCAGAGGGGTAAAAAATGAGAACTCCTTTAAGTAGATAAATTTAAGTGGAAAGTTGTATTTTAATTTAAACCTGGTACTGTATTCTTGACTAAAGCACTCAAGTGTTTACCTATTTTAAAGACTTGAATTATATATTATGACCATGAAATATTAAAAAGCAATTTGCACTAAGATGAAGACTGTAAATTCAACAATATTTCTTTTCCTTCCAGATAGTCTAAAAACATCCCATTTCCTATGGTAATGGTAGAAACATTTCCTATGATAATAAACATCACTCTGTCTCATGCTATTAACATATTCTGAAGACACCAGTACTTTTAATCCGAAACGTTTAAGAAAAGGTAAAAATTCCATTTAATAAATTTTCTAGAAGTAACTCACTCCTCTAGGTTTTCTCTGAGTTCCTTCTCGTTTTCTTCCAGCTGCTTTTTTAAGGCTTCTTTTTCACATATGCTTTCATCAAGTTGCAACTGAAGATCTTTCAGGCTTGCTCGTGTAGCATCTCTCTCTTCTTTGGAATTTTGCTGATTCTGAATTTTGTACACCAAAAGTTAAGCAAGATAATAGACTAAACATAAATAAATTAAAGGCTCTTTTTTTATTATAAGAAAGAAGCCATTTCAAGATTTTGCTATTTTTCACTTGTAGAAGTGCTTATTAATTTATGAATATTAAAA
>VXBO01000009.1:613488-672802 GCA_013400135.1 Rhinoptilus africanus | reverse complement strand
TAAAGTACACAAAGCACTGCTTTTTGATTTGTATTAGAAATTTGAGAACTGAAGCCTCCTCAGTACTATCTAATCAGTTTCAAGAATACTGATCCTTATCACGGACTCAAAATGCAAACTAAAAAAAGCCAAGCTGTCCTCCTCATGTCTTCAGACCGTGGCTGTACTTAATTACTTTGAATTCAGCACTGCAAAAATAATGCTGTCATTAATAAACAGCAGCTAATGAGTTATACAGTTTGCCTCTCACTCCACGTGTCTCACTGCAGTCAACAGATTAACATTTACCACTGAAGATACCCACAAAATTTTATGTGCATGCGCCTAACATTTTTATTCATGGCTCCAAACTCCTCAAATACTAAGAAGAAAGATTTCTTAAAGAGGGTAACTATGCTATGAGCACCTACACATAAAATAAAAAGTCTTCTGTAAAAGCACAGGTATATATGGATTAAAAATAATACAAAGCAAAAGATTCAGATGGTTGATCAGTTGTCACTTATTTGAAATAGTCCAATGCTTTGTAACAACAAAGTGTCGTACCCGAATTTCTAGATCCAGTTTTTTCTCCAATTCTTCCACTTTCCTTTCAAGCTCTGCTTTTTGTTCCACCAATGCTTTTACTTGAGCTGAAGAATCCGAAACCTACAGTTAAATAGCAATGTATATTTATACAAAGACAAGATGTTCTCTGACAATTGTTTTTTAAAATCTAAAGCAAGGCTAATAAAGCATAGCATCAACTGCGTTAGCTCACCAGGGACTTTTCATATGGGTCAAGCCAAGCTAACATTTTCAAAGGAACCATGATTTGATTTTCATAAAACTTCTTGGTAATTGCTCAAGGCATGTTGCCAATAATACAAAAAAACACAAACCTAAAGAAAAATTCAAATTAGGCAGCACATGAAATAAATCACGAGTACTTGGGCCCAAATTTGACTGAGATATCACCAGTTACACAAAATGGACATCAAAGGGATTCAAGCTCGTATGTCAAGACAGAGTTTCAAACACCGTTTTTCAGTAGTTTCTTAAGATGTGTTTCATATTTTCATTTTGACTAATTATAGCCCAGGATAAAATAATCATCAAAAGTAAGTATGTAATCCTTCTTCTGCTAGGACTGGGCATTTCTTCACTTTGCTTTAGAACTGAAAAAATAGTGTACCACGTAGCAGGAAACAAAAACTTTTCAGCAGACAGAGTCAAATGCTGTTATCGTAATGCAGCTTTTAAACAATATCCTAGATTACTGCTTTTCTAAATTACAAATTAAAATACTCTCTTCACTTGCTTATCTATTTACATCACTATAATGAGCAGATGCTCCACTATTACTTTTAAAGCTATGTATGTTAGCTTTTTCTTCAATCCAACAACCTTTTGAAGTTTATGCTAAGTTTGCATCACTCTCCTTCTTAAGCATAGAAGCAAAATGTAGAAGCTCTCATGGTAGACTCCTTTACACTCTTTTTTAATTGTTAACAAAAAGTTTCCCATAAGTCACCTCAGTGTATGATTGAAATTAAGCTATACTACTGAACAACTACAAGAATAGTTTAATTGGAAGTCAGTGAGGGGATTCAAATTTTTAAAGCCCTGTTTGAACACTCTATTACTATGAAACATGCCAAAGCAGCTTAAAAAATTGTTTACTTGTGTCTTTCCAGCAGCTCTTGACTTCAAAGTCTGAATTTTCTCAAAAACTAAGTTGACCTTCCTCTTTGTCGCATCGTCATTATCAGCACTTCTGGAACACAGTATAAGTAAGCAACAACACGATCAAAGGTACTATTTTGTTACAAGAAAAAAAACACTAAAACCCAAAACCCCACTAACACACAGGTCCCCCCTCCCAAATAAATCACTGAACTCTTTAATTGCAACTCTCTTGTACAAAACTATAGCTGTGGAAAGACAGGTATTCAGCATGTATATTATTCAAACATACTAAAATTAGAGGTAATTAGTATTAGGTTTTTCAAGTCCTGACTACTGCACCATAAAATAGCACTTCAACAGCTCCCACAACCTGGAATATAAAGAAATGTAACTGCATCATGTATATTTTAATTCATTTCTCTTTCCTTCATCTTTCTATGAGTTATTATTAGAAAATACCGAGTGAAAGAGTTACAGGTAGACAAAGGATTAAATGCAGAGCAACAAGACGGCTCCTGTCAAACCTTAGGAGATAACACTTTGTTGTTGTCGTTTAAGAAATCCACAAGCTTAAACTCCCGTGAAGTACGACAAACTCTGTATCGCATGAAGTTTAACTCCAGAAACATTTCAAAGACAAAACATATTCTAATTCACAACTATCAAGTACATTTAATCAAATCCTGTACAATACCTTAGCAAGTTCTGATTGCCTGGGTATTTTGAGATCTTATAATGCCTGAAAGGGCACAGTTGATACAGAATTATGAAACAGACATTTCATTTAGTTATAGCTTTGGTTTTATAGTTTCATATTTTAAATGTAATAGAAAATAAACACTGAGAAAATACGATCTCCTCTCCAAAAGTTAACTATGTTTACTAACCCTTCCTTAAGGTAATTGTAAAGTATCTGTTTAGCAGTCTCTTCATTTGTTTGCTGCGCAAGTTCTTGCTGCCCTTTTAAGAGATCAGGAGTTGCCTAAAAGGACAAGATAAAATGTCAAAAAATAAAATCCTGTGAGGGTTGTAAATACAACCTGTTCAATTAAAGTTCTCCATTCTATTCTGTTATGAAAAAAATTATGAACTGTGGACCTAAAGTTCACAAAGATCCACTAGAGTTTTGTCTTAGTGCAAGAAGAAAGTATACTTCACACCAAAAGAAAGAAAACATTATTTTGCATGGAGTTACATATATTTCAGCATTCTACTTTTGTGTGTTTATGTTTAAGAATCATCATAATATCACTTACAATAATCTTCTTTGCCCTACCATCTTCTTTCACCCATGCAAGAATAAACTGTTTTACAAGCCCTGTTTTCTGTATCTGCAACCACAGGAATAATATTTGTATTTACATTTCTCCAGAAGAACTCCACTTTCCCCTTTGCATGTATTGTGTGATGGGAGTTTGTTCTAATGAAGAGCACAAAAACACGCATTGAACAATATGACAGTCTCAGTATGCCACAGTGCAAAACACAACTTCAGTAAATTCAAAATTACCTGTATATTAGGGATGGATGAAAATGTTTTTACAGAAATCTTCTTGGTTCCTGAGTCAGGTGGAACTGTGATTCGGTTTGGCAACAACAAAGTGGAAGTTACTGTTTTAACTTCCTCTCTCTTATTCTGTCCTGGGAGCGTAGATGACCTAAACATCAAGCTCTCGGTATCAGCTCCATTTTGTTTATGGTATTGCAAAGAATTGAAATTGCTGTTCTGAGTGTCTTTATCAGGCATTTGCAGTTTTCCGATACTTCGAGCAGAAATCTTTATCTCTTTCGAAGGTGACTTTTGATCTCTGGATAACCGCTTGTGAAGGCAAACTTTAGATGGTCTCAGCAAGTGCTCTGTTGACTTACCCAAGCTTTTATTGAATTCACCTAAATAATCTGAATTTACATCAAGCCCTAATGACAAGGCACTATCAACGCTTCTTGATCTTTTACGATCATCTGGATGAATTCTATTCCTTTTTCCTGACCTACCTCTTCTGTGAGGATCAACTTTCTTATCAAACTTTTCAATTAGTTGATCCACTCCTGGAAGTGAACCAGTGTCAATATCACGGCCAGTTCCAGGCAAAAATGGGATATATCTTCTGTTTTCATGCCGATTAACATTGTCTGCATAGATGGCATACTCTTGGTCATCAAGTAAAAATCTGTATAAGGAATTTGCAGAAGTGGGAGTAGCTGATGAGGACGATGATCTTCGTGAGTCATCCAGTACTGGCCCAGCTGAATCTTGCCTACGGAAGGGAAGAACATCTGGTCTAGGTTTTCTTGTCTCTGGATAAGCAGTGGGACTAACACATGGGGATCCTCCTGCAGATGAAAACGATTCTGAAACACACACTTCACTGGGGCTGACTGTGCTACTAGGACAATCTGAGAGCTGCTTATTTTGGTCTTCTACTGATCTGTTCAAATGTATCTTTTTTGAATTTGCTTTGGTTGGCTCTGCAAGATGCGTATTTGTTTTCTGTAGGGACACTACTTTAGATGAGGAAATCCAAGGCTTTGCTTCAGTTTTATCTTCATCCGCAAAAGATTTAGATTTACTGCACACAGTAGACTGGTATTTATCCAAGTTCAAGTTATTTTTTTCAGGATCATAAGGCTGCAAAAGTTCAGGATGTCTTTGAAAGTTCAACAAATTGGAGGTTTTCATTGTTCCATCTTTAAAATCTGATATTCCATTTTCCTCTTCATCCAGATTGGTTATCTTTAGGCTTTTAAGCATACAGGGTTGCACATGCTGTGTTCCAGGAAACTTTGGGTGTTCACCGTTTTTGTCCTCCAACTTAAAAGCAGCACTGGAGTCTGTGGCTGGCTTGCTTGCGCTCTGAGAAATGACATGCTGTTCTTTTCCAGGGGGGGGATTTTCTGACAAACAACCTTCTGTATTGTTTAGGACTATGTAAGGATGTCCATCGATTCCTTGGACTCTAATACTGACACCGTAAGACCCCGTCCTCGAATTCTGTGCATTTCTAGTTTTTTGAGTCTCCTCACTTGCAAGTTCAAGAGTGACTTCATAGTCCTGCTGCACGTGCTTAAAACCAGCAAAATATGGCTCCATGATTATCAGAGGATTATAGCTGAATAAAAGAAAAATTTTTAAAATGTCATTGTTTTAAGTATTTTAGATTATTTCATTAATTACTTTATTCCAACATTCAGTGTGACTATGAAGTCTAACAGTAATATGCAGAGAAATCAATATACAAGCTACACAAAGCCCAAAGTGAATGCATTATGCTACAAAGATAAATATCTGACTGACTGATTCTGGATCAATGTAATGTTATGTAATGACTGTAAATGTTAAGAAATAACAACAGTTAATATCACCTATGCAGAGTTGCTTTGGAGTCAAATTGCTTTGGAATCAAATGACTTCAAATATAACCAATTCTAGTACAATTTTTTTAGTCAAAGCAGCTTTTATTTTGGGTACCTCCACTATATTTACTGACTGCATCCTTCACCAATCAATGATCATTTTATAGTCAGCAGTTAGTATCAGACATATTAACATCTAAACATAAGCCCAGGAGAGCAAAACACAACCAGTTAGTTTTAGGTAACTAAAGCACTGCAAGGAAGGTCAATAACCTCATGCCTTTGATTTGCGATTTTACGTACCTGGTTTTCAACATTTGTTTCTAAAGACATATGAAAATAAACTTTTTCATTTATTATCTCATTGCCATCCCTAAAAATAAACTTTCCTACAGATTAATTTAATAATCCTCCAATTGTGGGCTTGCTCCAGAAAACTCCAGTTGCTATTTTAAAACAGGTACTATGCTGAGCAAGAGAAATGGAAAAATACTGCGACTATTTCCAAGGCTGAGAGTACCTTTTGCAGAAGCAATAGAATGCTAACTCCATGCCTGTATGTGCCAACACTGTTTCATTTCTAGAAAACAATAAATTAAACCCTACCTGCGCTTTTAATGTTAAATGTCATTCATTCTTTCTGTAAGAGCTGGTTTTGTGGGTAGTTTTACTTTACTATCTGTTGCATATTGTGAGCCAATAAGAAAGTGGCAGAGGCAATGCACTGACAGCAAGAGCCATGTCTATAAAAGAACAGAACAGAAGACTCTGTCAGACTGATGCAAAACCTGCAGGGAATAAACTTTTGAACTGAGCTGGAGAGTTGAGTAATCACTGAAGCCTGACAAAACCAAGATAACTAAATGATGGTGAATAATCATCAAGAGGAAACCGAAACAACAGGAAAAACAAACCTCTGCACTCAGTCTCACTCTGCTGTGTATCTCAGCATGAACCATCACCCTCAGATATTCTAATCAACAACACAATTATCATTTTTTCCTGACAGTGAATTAAAAAGTTTGGCTCAGTATTCATAGTATGTTAGTTTCCACCCAATTCTTCCTTCTAGCACGACAGCTCCCCTCAAAAAACTCTACCTCTCCCTAAAACCCAACTCCAGTTCCTCCTCAACAGTAAGGTTACGTCATCGTAAGGAATCGGCATGTCTTTCTATAAATGCAATGCTAGATACCACATGATTATTTTAATGAAGAAAAAAAGCAATCTTACTGTCAAAGTATTCCTTAAATATTAAAAGATTCGGTGAACTAGTTAAACTCACCAGAAATTAATTCAGGCATTAAATTCACTTAGTAAAGGGAAGTAAACAGACACTGTGAATTTGATCTACATTTAAGACTTCCTGGAGTAGGAAGAGAAACAGGAGAAGGGAAAAGCAAAGATGAGCTAGAGAAGGCTAAGGGAAGCGGAAAAATGAAGGAGCAAGATCAGTGGGAGGAAACAGTAAGGACCAATACATTAATTATTTTGGGCCTCCATTCTATGTATTTCTCTGTAATTTTTTACCTTTTTTTCTGAATACTTATAACACCTCACATTAATTACACTGTTTCAACGTACAAGCCGAGACAAAAATGACAAACTAAAAATATCAGAAGCTCATTCCCATCACCCAGAATGAATGAAGAGATGTCCATTAATTTAGTGGGTTTTGCCCAGGGCGCTGAAATCAGCTTCTCAGCTCCGCTGATAGTGGCTGAGAAAGCCAAAAAGGAAAAAGGGAGAGCAGTGCACAGAGCTGTAACTTAGAATACACACTGTAAGGGAACCAGACCACACTAATCTAATGAATGGTTGCTGGAGGTGGGAAAGCAGCAAGACTCACCACTCTGGTCTCTAAACTGTTGAGTGGGTCCAGCTACACTCAGCAGTATCTCAAAATTGTTGTTTGCTTGCTCAAGGCAACAAAAAGGAAGTAGTTTTAAAAGTTGAAAAGCTATTTTCAAATAAAGTAAGCATTTTGAAGCTTTTATACTTTCCTTTTTTACATTATTGTTACATGATGTTGATAATCTGAAGTTAGTACTATGGGTATGTAATGAAATAACAAAATTTAAATAATTTCAAGTTTTAGCAAAATGAAGTTTCTCAGACTTCTAAATCAAATCTGCATGATTGTCTGGGGAAAAAGGCATGAATTTATAACTGAAAATTACTAACAGAGACTTCAAACAGACCATGAAAAAAGCAACATAATTCTGTGTCTTCTAAAGAGCAAGCGTTTAAAGTGTCACAATTAATGTCTTCAGAAAATACAAATGATTCAGAACTAACTTTATAAAGAGAAATGTAGTTGGCAGAATACAGCGTGCCGATAGTACGTTGAGTAAGTTAAAATCACTCATGGCATATTTGCATGTGACCATGTAAGTAAAAAGAAAACATGATTTATACGTAGTTGGTACCATATATCTGCAGTAGATAAATGCATGAACATCTTTTAAACAGCTCTCTACTTTGCAATTCTAGCAAGATTAGAAATGATGCCAATAAATTTAGGCAAATTACTTAGTATATGAAAATTTACACTACACTTTAAAGCTGTACATATTAGCAGAGCTATAAAAAGGGTAAAGTTCATCGGAATTTGCCAATGTCGTAACATTTAACAAACACAAGAAAAAGGAGTCAATAAAAATAAACCTAAAACTTAGGAAAAAAAGATTCCAATCAATCATCATAAAGAATAGATAAGCAGTAAATTACGATATGTCAAATTTAGGGAGACAGAAAAAGCTGCTCTTTCAAACATGTTGCAAAGTTGCTAAAAATATTAAATAACCAGAAAAAAACAAACAAAAAAAAAACCACAACCCAAAAAACCAACCACAAAACATCAAAACCTCTAATGTATCGTGGAAAGAGTATTTAGGTTAATAACCTACCTTAAGTTAACCATTAATATATTTATTTTGCCTCTAAAACTATAAAGAAATAAATGTATTTGTCTTCATGTGCACTATACTAATAAAACACTTGGGTTTACTATACAAAGGATAAAACCTTGTAGAAATCAAAGTGCTAAAACAATACTTTTTAAAATAAAACATTTTCTCTTTCTGGAACTGTAAAAAAAATATATATAAATGTCCATTACTTTCACAAGAAAATAAGACAGGTGACCCTATCATTCAAATAGGCTTTACTCAGAGTTACTATTTTACAGGGTGTCAAGCCACAATGTGTAATACTCCCATGAACTACATAATACCAAAAAGTTGTTTTACAATACACGAAAACACTGGTTTCATAATATTGTAAACATTTTTAAATTTTTTTTTAAAAAAAGCATTGCTGGTTTTCCTCACACAAGGCCTTTCTGAAGAAAACCTAAAATCTCTAATGATGTTAATTGTTTGATTACAGTTACAGTCATATTTCTATACACATGTTGTAGTCAGCATCTCAGGCTTTGGCAAGCTTACAGCAACAGATTAAGATGAGAGGACTGAAGCTGCTCCCATCTGTCTGTCCCGCTCCTCTGATGGAAGTCACCGCATCAAAAATGAGAACATCTGAACACTCTGATGGTTGAATATATACCTCAGCCATGAAAATTTGCAGACTGGCACAATCAGGTAAATGCAATCAGCCTTGTGTTCCACACTACTACTGACTGAAATTCTGACATCTGATACAGTGGAGGAGCTGACAGCTGGAGGCACTGACAGATACAACTGCCCAGCTTTAATCTGCTTTAAGTCTCCTGAAGTCCTCAAATGTTATGACAGAACAATTTGTTTCCTCTTAAGCTTACAAAAAGAGGTTAGATATTTTAATAGTAGTTGGGAAGAGATTCTCCCTATTTGTGGAGCTGCTTGTTGTTTCCTTGTACTTATAAAAAAAGAGAAGCTTTTTTTTTTAAACAAGGGTGATAATTCTAATCTCAGGTTGTCTGCCAAACTAATACTTTTAGTTTTAAATAATATTGTCTTGCTAGTAATTTTATTTGCTGTCTCAGAGGAGTTTAAAAATATAGTTCTCAGAAAACAGAAGCAATGCTTCTGCATAAATTCTTAATTAGGTAGAAGACTGTCATTCTACTATTTAATAAAATCAGTTCTTACCTCCTATTTGTGAAGCAAATATTATCACAACAGCATATATAAATTATTCAGGGCATAAGAAATAAAAAATAAATTCTTTTATTTTTAAAATATTCTAAAAGATAATGTAGTCAAGGACATACAACCATCAATATCTTTCAGAGATTAAAAGTTCAGCTGTGGTTTAGAACAATGAAAGTGTAGTGACATCTTCTGATGGGTAACTTCCAATGGGCTATTCATACCAAGCCAAGTTTTACTGAGCAGCAGAAGTTTCACCTGAAAACACCTTGCAAACAGTCCAGAAAAGAATAGCCTGGTTTTCTACAGTTACACCATATAAACAGATGGATTTGCTGATCTACAAGTTCAGTAAATCCAGCCATCATCTAGAGCAAGTCCAAAAGAAAACAGAACTAAAGATCCAGGAAACAGTCAGGTACAAACAAAGCAAATTCACTCCACTAACACATTAAATTTTACAGAAATCATTGGAGTGTATTCACTGTATGCCCCAGATAAGTTATTTTATTTGAAATTTCAGCAAAAGAGTAATTTGCAATCAAATATCTCCTTGAAAACTGTCAAGAGCTGAAAGAAACTGACTTCATGAGTTTACAATAGACTCAGTTTGAGCACACAGGCCTAAGCCTGTGTATCTACAGAGGCCCTTCCCCACTCTGAAATCCCATGAAAACCATGTGTAGTCCCTATGTAGTCACATCCAGTTTCATCAGGCTACAGGATCGAGTTCTTTAAAAAGTTCCGAATATGCTGGTTTGAAAGATGCTTACCTCACTTCAATGTTGTATGTTACCAACCGACTTAAAAAATATAGGCCACAACTTGCTAAGCCCAAAAGCAACAGGCCTAGCACCCCGTTATCTCAGCTTGTACAATCCTCCCTGCCCCTTTCGTGAGCCAGCAGCCATACAGCCACCCAGCGCTCCTCATCCAGCAAAAAAATGAGCAAGTCAGGCACCAGGGAATGATGGGATGGCCTATTTTGGCAGCGACACGGCCTTGGACTGCTTGAGGCAATCACAAAATTCCAAACCAAATTTGTGTTTTGACTCTGTTTTCAGGGAAAGAAACCTTTAAAAACTTCTGCAAACAAACAAACAACATTGACACTCAAAGCTGTGCGAGCCTTTCAGCTTGAGGATTTCTTTTTAAAATAAGCCTTCGTAAACGTGTTTAAACACTCTAAATGCTGGCCTCCAGTGAGTATGAAAGTCTTATGTTTTATCATTACTCAGAAGTGGTTTCATTATTCTGAACGACTTACTTTGGCCAAAAATAGAAACTATGACATTTTTTTTTATAAAGAGAACTTGTCAGCAGAGGTTCTCATGTCTGCAAATCCAATACTCTGCACGTTCTTCTGTAGCAGCTTGCTCTTCAGTGGTGATATGATACTTTACAAAGAACCACAGGAGAGGAATTCTGAAAGTTTAACAGGTCAAAAACTTTTTTATTTTAGAATGCCTCCAAAACATTTCCTTTCACAGCTATTTTAAAGCTAGCTACCTGGAGCTATTTGAGACCCACCTTACAAAAAAGAAAAGCCCTGTAATTTGGAACACTGAGTGGTCTCCCTGCCAACATGAGCAGAAAAGAGTGTCTTTGAGAAACATACCCCTGTGCCAGACATGGTTGTTCCTTCCAGCAGCTTTGCAGCCTTCCTAACATTACAGCATCACAAAGGTGTGGAGTTGTGTCCACTCATCCGTTTCAGTTCTTTAGCCAAACCTACAAGACAGATTTATCAAAAAACCCACCTTCCCAATCCTATTAAGTGCCTGCTCTGCATATGAAGCTTCTTGTTCTGTGCCCTGCCCACACCCCCTCATTCCTAAGCGTGCCTCCAACACATCTGCAATAAAGCACCTCACGCTTTGTGCTTCCAGCATGTGAGACAACCAGCTGCACCAGACAGACAGGGCTCCTGGGATATGGAATACAGGCAGAGATGCTGACCAGCATGTTGGGGGCCACATTATCCCAACAGCAGATATGTTCCCTGCCCTCATTAAAGAGCCATGGCTCCTTCACAGGTATTGCCCTCACATTATGTGTATGCTCATTTTGCATACATCTAAGTGAAGGAATATGGAAGAATAAAAAGGATCTGACTTTTCCACTTTTCCTATGGCACTAGAACTCCTCCCTGGCTGTCTTAATGATAGAAAAACAGGAACTCCCTCATATTCAGTATCATCATCCTGAGACTCCTAAGACTGAGTCAGACGAAGAATTTTCATTAAAGGAAGATTAGGGCATACCACATTATCTGCTCTTCGGAGGACTGAACTTTTAGAATTCTGAAAATTTCAAGCTATTAACGGCTAACTTACCAAACTACATTTGATACCATGGAAGTTATTCCCAAATTTTCTTACTACAAAAAAGAAAAAAAAAAGTCACTGCCCATATTATCTAATTACTGACTTTTTTTAAAAAAGAAGGATATTACAGTTTATGGATGTTTACTCCAGATTTTTCACACATGCACAGCAAAATGCCAGGAAGGAACTATGACATTTGTCCTCCGGCTTTACATAACACCGAGCTTGCTCACCAAGCTAAATAATGGATTCTCTGTGCAGCTGACTATTCAGAAAGTACCAGCAATATCACAAGAAGACAAAGTGGGTGTTAGGTCAATAATAAATGACAGCACTATGGAAAAAAAGACAGGAAATAACTTTAGGAGAGAAAAGAAAGGAAAACTTACATACTGTGAGGTTAAAGAAAAGGAAGTAGACAGGGTAATTCATGTAAAGACCAAAACTGTAATGTTTTTACAGTTGGTGGAACACAATCTCATAAACATGCTTAGCAAGAATGAGTGGAAACTTCATCACTGTCAATCCTACCTATAATCTGAGGCTTCTGCAAAAGGCAAACGGGCCTGGGTCATTGTCCCTTTCAGTCTATAGGGCAGATATCTCTGGGGTAGGTGAATTTACTTGATCTACTGCTCACAGGACAGCAGAAGGGAGAAAAGTGAAGTTTTAAAGTTCTAGATATGGGACTGTAAAAAGGGAAAGTAAATCTCATTTAAGAGCAAACTGACACTATCCAGCAACAGAAAGACATCTGAAACAAAAAGTCTGCCATCTGACCAGTGGATTCCTTATCCTCATTTAATATTTTCTTTTTCTACTTGAGGTATATTTTTTGGGTCTATAAAATTGTATTTGTATCATATCTGGCAGTCACTCCTCACAATTATTAGAAAGAAAATTATGATAGTTACAGAATCCAATAAAACTTTCACAGCAATTTCTTCCTGGCCCTGTACTGTCTGTAAACTACCACTCCCTGTCTAGCGGTCAAAATTCAGAACTTTCAAAAGGCCTATGCAAAGGATTTTCTACAATATGTCATAATTCAGCATATGCAGGCTCTCTGCAGGCAGTCTGCGGAAAAAAAAAATTACCCTGAGAGGGATTTGTTTTATTATTGGTCAGCTTTTTTCGTGTCAGCATCAAAGACCTAACTAAAATTTTTACAAATGAAGAACTGGAAAACAGACTGCTACGTTTTAACATATTCATTCCCTTTAAAAGCAGCCTGAAAGCTTCATGTCCCACCTCTTCTTCCTACCTGTTGTCATGAAAGAGGCTGTGAAAAATTCAATGCTTGAAAAAAATTATTGAGTTGCTGGGAACCTAAGCCATATGGCATATATTATTCAGAACTCCATATACCAGTGTTACCCCACAAAGACTTATGCTTGGTATCACATAAACACAAGACCAAATCAAGGTATCTCTTCAGCCTCCAAGACAGGCCGGACTTCTTATTATAGCCAGAATTACTCTTACATATTTCATAAAGAGTAAGGTAGCAATTTATTTTCTTCCAAAACCACTACAAGTAAACTGCACAAGCTATTTGTAAACTTAGAACTAGATCCCATCCACCGCTTTAGATACGATCCTAATGCAGTACCTGCATGCATCTGTATTACCAACTGGTACAGTGCAAAAGAAAAGGACCAGGTTTTGACCTGCTGCATTCCATTATAGTCCCAGGACTGCACATTCAACATTGCATTGTTACCTGCAATGAAATTCATACCTATTGCCAGTCCAAGGTGTGCATGGTGCCCATGTAGATAAGGAAATGCTGAAAGACCGCACACCCACACTGCAAGTGGGTCACTCAAGCCTGCTTTGAAAGCAGGAATTCCAGCCTCTGCAGGTTGGTCTGTGCCTTCCATAAATGCAACATAGTTGGGTTTGGTTTTGTTGTTTTTTTTTTTCCTTTGACCAAGTTGTGATTAAATATGGCAGTCATATAGCTCTGGGTGCATAAAGAAAAATGAAGTCCAGCCAGGAACATTGACCCATAGAGAGGTCCAGGGACAGAAGGAAGCATGCCATCACAGCAATACATTTTAGTAGTATTTCAACATTTCTGAATCAATAACTTTCATTTTTGTTCTGTGAAAAATATCATTCTCTGTTCTGATTTCAGATGGCAGCTTAGGGATCACGGAATCATGGAATCTTCAGAGTTGGAAGAGACCTCTAGAGATCATCTAGTCCAACTCCCCTGCTAAAGCAGGATTGCCCAGAGCACATCACTCAGGACTGCATCCAGGTGGGGCTTGAAAATCTCCAGAGAAGGGGACTCCACAACCTCCCTGGGCAGCCTGTTCCAGTGCTCTGTCACCCTCACTGGAAAGAAGTTTCTCCATGTATTTGAATGGAACTTCCTATGTTGCAACTTGTGCCCATTGCCCCTCGTCCTGTCACTGGGAACCACTGAAAAGAGTCTGGCTGACAAAGGATGACAAATTAGAATTTCCTGCAGGATGAATATTCCAAATAACATTTTTCTTCCATAATTGTTAGTGGAAGCAAACAGACATGCCTAGGTTAGCATGGATGACAGACATAATTTTATCGATTTCTCCTGAAATGCAGTATAGCAAAGTGGATGAGTCTTGGATTTGCTGCCTTAGAGATGAGGACTTCGGCTTCAGTTCTGCCTAAATATTAAACAATCTTATTCAGATGCTCAGGCAATAAAACAGAATAATAATAGCCACCCCTTCAAGGTGTCCAGATTTGAGGAAGAGAACTGTATTTAATAAAGACTGTAAGAAGAAGGAACCATTAACAGCAGTTAGAGCAAAAGATACTGTTTGCCTGCTTCCAGCTTAGTTCATACTCCCTCTGGCTGAAAAATGTTGTGTGTGAGGAAGTCTCAATGTCTCAAATGTAAAACATCTTGTTAGTCCTATGAAAGTATGTGACTTTCCAGCCAAATGCTTGAGCTGTGTGACAACTAGCAGGTTTTGTTGGTTTATTTTTTGGGTTTTTTTCAAATGTGAAATCTGCTTCAATGGCTTTAAGTCAACAACAAGACATTTTGGCAGATCCTCAGGTCTCATAAATTGTCAGTCTGATTGAAGACAAGGACATAATATAGATCCCATTTTCTTAACCTGCTATGTATGAATTCATATAGTCATAATTTTACAGGATTTACCCTCAGAGGAAATACAGCATGACCTACTAACCTTGCTTACTGAGTGGAAATTAAAGCCTTATTTTTTGTTAATGATAAAAATATTAAGAAACTCCCAAATTTCTCATGTAATATTCTAAACTAATACCACTGCAATATATATTTTGCACCATTATTAAAAAGCTCTTTTTCTTTCTAGAAGTAATAATTTCCAGATTCTCCCAAATCACAAACAAAAGGGAATCAGAGACAAAAAGCACATTAAAAGTATGCTAAAACAGAAGTCCGCCTGTACCTGAAACGCACTTCCAAGTAACTAATTCATGTTGTCTGTCTCGACTAGTCCCAAGGTCCTGTATACTGTGGTACTAGTTAAGTCACTGGAAGAAGATGGAGAGTTACATTTGTTTATTAATACTTATGTTGGTACGAGCTTTATGTGGACACGAATACCTGCATAAGTGTACTTATACCACTATACCGTTTCTTCTCCCACACAGGCTCATATACACCTGTACAAACTCATTTTTGCCCCCAACACAAATGGGGTCTACTGGGGTTATCTACTTGCACTTTAAGAATCCTGACACCATTGCAGTACAATTAACATCTATAAACTTCAAATACAAATAGCAAGCAAATAACAAAACCTTATAAATACTTATCTCAGAGTTAATTAAATATATGCGATATGACCACACTCAATTTTTCCTCATTTTTATGACAACTTGCAAAGGAGAAGAAAAAAAAAAAGGTAATAAAGTCACCAAGAGGAAATTTTATTTTATATACTCTCTTCTAGTTTATCAAATTCTAAATGCTCGTATCTGTTGTAGTATTGACAGAAACAACAGTTGAATGACACAAGGAAACTTAGAGATTCTAAAAGCAGTTTGTGATTTCAAATACAATAGCTGGTTTGTATCCAAACATCTGATATGATTACACTCGCTCCACAAGAGATTCTGTGTTGTTTCACTACATTTTCCTCCAATTGTCAGTGGTAGAAACTTTGTATTTTTTTCCAAAGGAAATTATCTTAATACATCCCAATGATATCATCATTGTTTAAATAGAAGAGAGTATCCTGTTCATGTTTTTAGAGGCTCAGGCAAAAATCTCATGTTTGTTAAAATAAAGAACCTCTCAAAGAAATGGAAACAGACTTAGGGCAACCTTTGTTAAAAAGTTTTGCCAGTACTTCAAGAACACAGAATTATTTATATCATCTAAAATAAATAAATAAATAAGGTTCCCCTGCTCCAAAAATTATTCCTTGGCTTTAGATGTGACATATCACTGGGTCTTCTTCTCAGTATTACCACCTTAAAAAAATACAATCTTGTCTACAGAAATTACAACAGTCTACAGCAACACAACAGATGCAACCAGCATAGCCTTTATTATGTAAGTATAGTTTATTCCTAAATAAAATTAAGGATGAACTATATGAGTACAATTGCATGCAGAGATCAAAGTCTCATCTATATGAAGGGGGTTAACACACACAAAAGGGTTAACCTCTATGGAGATGCAAATATTTAAGTATGAAAACTACACGTAGAATAGACTTTAGGAGTCGTATTTACACAGCCAACATAAGGCCACAGCTTCATGTGTATTCAAGCTGGTTACAGCTCCCATTTTTCTATTGTTAAACTTCATCTTAATTACATTGTATTCTTTAAACACTTGGCTTTGCACCCATCTAATTTCTTTCAACTAACTCAACCATGCATTTTAAAATTTAAATACGCAGCCAGAACTGCGGGCCCTGAGCCGATGCACCACGAGACAACAAGATGATATCATCATGCTCAGTCTGAGAGACAGAGCTGAGTAGAGAATAAAGAGACCAGATAACTCCAGAGGAAAGGACTGCTCACCAGGAGATGCATCACTTAGGAGGGCTTATGAAGCCTGTGCAGCCAAAGCTGCCTCCCATGGACCCTGCTGGTACACTGAGCACAGGTTTAACCAGCTCCCACAAGCCGCCACTCTTCTCGCCTTCACAGTAGGATAGCATAATTACTGGGGGGAAATGAGAGAGGTAGGGCTGCCTCTTTATGAGGCTTGAAGTGTTTGTGGAATTATAATGTAACATTACATGCCAATTGTTCTTGTAAATAAAGGCCGCTACTGCTGAACATTTGTCCTTGCATATACCAGCTAAAGGTGTGCAAATGACTGTATGAAGGCATACCCCAACCCATTACCAGTTTCAACAGGGCCTAACAAAATATTCCGAGTTTGACCAATCTCACTGAAAACATCCCCCCATCTCTATATAAAAGCTCAAATTTTACCCACCACTTCTGCATTATGCTTTATGTTGAAATAGATGACAAATCATTACCCACTTTTGAGTGTTTTTATGTACGTAAAATACATCTTCCATTCTAATAAACTTCAACAGCTCTTAGAGGTCTCTTTCAATAGAATTTAAAATAGAGATGAAACATTCCTAATGGCTGGTAATTACTTATAAGGCTTCTGTAAGTGTCTGTGAGACTACAAGTACACACACGCACACGGAAATACATAGACACAGAGGCATATGAGTGTGTAAGCATGGGCAGCCTGGCAAGTAAGTCTCCCTTTCATAGTGTACTTACATAGTTTCCACATTGACATTTTAGCTACATTAGAATTATGTGTGTGACGTGCATATAACTAAAGAATTATAAACTTCTGCAAATGCTTCAAGTCAAACTCTTGTCATGCTTAGACTGCTGAGAGTCATGCAGCTCTCTGAATGGTAGGAATACTCCTAGCATGCCTGGGAACCCTCATAGAAAAGGGCTGTTGTGGTAATAATTGAGCCATCTTCCAGTCTTGCCAAACTCCCTGGGGTTTTTTTTAAGTCAAAGTGCTTTCAGAGACATTTCTCCAGTCACCTTTACTACTCATTATTCTCTGTCTTTACCAAAATCAAGTAGAATGTGAAAAGATTATTATAGCATATTAACTTTTCATCTGATACTGTCAGTCTGGTTAATGCATCTCAGAAATGCAAAAAATGGATCCATTTAATTTAAACCAGAGTTTGTTTGGTTAAAAATTTAGAGGCATTGATGGAAAAACTGTATTACGTACTTAAAATGTTTGGCTATGGATTTTGCCATCCACTCTGTTTCACATAAAACAGAAAGTTATAAGCCTTTGGATAAACTCTTTCAAGGAGGCTGCCAGCTCTGTTGGCAGAGATGGTACAAGGTCACAGCAAATACACTGAACTCTAATCCCAAACAGTGGTGACTCCATGACTACCACTTCACTAAATCTTTAGCACATGCACTCCTAACACATTTTTTCTCAGGTTTGAACATTACATTTTCATACTTGGTTATACTGAAAAATATTACCACTTCGATTCAACTCTACTCCGAGAGTCAAGGCCAAAGCAGTTTCTGAAATGTGTTAACATTTCCAGATAAACATGCTTGGAATAAATACTCCATGAACACGTGAAGTACCTTCCCTCACACAATCAGCCAATAACGTAGCATTCTTAGTGGGAAGATGCTCCATTCTTTTGCCATGTAAGGACAGAAATGACAAAACCAATCTTTTTTGGGGTTTTGCACATCCTACCAACACAGCATTCAAGACATTTTAAAAAACCCTGTAAACTGCCAAACCAAAGTTGAGGACACATCCAGTCAGTACTATCTTCCTCAGTATGTAGTTTGTTGAAACCTAGCAACAAAACTGGAGAAATCCTAACATTTTCACCTCCTCTTGGCCATTCAAGATACAGATGTTAATCTCTACATTGTAAAGATGTAGTTCTTTGTAAAGCCTGGCTCTGAATCATGTCACTGAACTGATCAGGTAGAAGATAACCTCCTTCTACCACAAAAAAGGGAAGGAGAAGTGGGGCAGAGAGAAGAAAGAAGACACACAAATTTCTTAAGCCTCCTTTATCTGCATACATGGGCAGTAGGTAGCTCAGTCATTTCTGTTGCTGTTCAGAGTTTCATAGCGAGAGTACGGAAGTGGGAAAAATGGCCCCTTATTTCAGCATTCTTCGCCATTTCTCGGAAATCTACTGGCATCAGTGATCTTGACCAGATTCTTGCTAGTTCCCCTCGTATCAACACAGGTAGACACTGCCATAGGCTGAACATTGTTTTGCATAATCAGGCTCACGTGCTTGATATTAATACACACATTTTCAGGTTATCCACACAGTAAAAAAGGCCAGATAATAATGGCATCATCATCATTAGTATGACTTCAAAAGGCAGAAAAGGTAAAACAGCAGGCTGCAGAATGAAACTGTGCTTGTCTACTTTTGTTTAATTTCTGACATCAGCAGAATTATTTGGCCTCAAAAGACTTAAGTAGCTATTTTCAGATAATAACCTGCCCACTACCATCCAGGCTAAATAAACTCCTTGCACATGTGTTTATCTCGCATTGCTCCATAACAAAAGATTTAAAAAATCAAGTTTGAGGTCATGTCATTTCACCTACACGTTTCAGATGACATTGCAGAGCCTAGACAAACCAGTTTCACCAATACACCCAGAAAGATCAACTTCCTATTACACAAGGTAAACCAGAAGAAGGAACAGAATACTGTCACCAAGTCTTTTTTTTTCAGCTTTGTCATCCTTTTATTGAGGTAAAATTCCTTACACAAGATACACCTCAGACCGTTTTTGCAGTGAATTAAATTCCACATGCCCCATACAGACCCTGCCAGGGGAACCTAAGTGCATTCTCAGATATTACAGTAGTGACAGTGAGATCTAATAATGCAATTAACAGAAATTAAAATAAGCTGGTTTGCTTGGAAGCAATTCAGGCAGCCTAAGCAGTCATCTCATTTATTAGATTTAAAAGCAAAAAACAAGTAAGTCTGACACTGAGAATAAGAACAGTTGTGTGATACAACCACGGAGAAGACAGGCTCTTTGGAATAACACCAAAAATTCTGTAATCAAAGAGGTTAGCAATGATTAGTCCTCCCTTTTCATTACTGTCATAACATTACTGACATTTGCTAAAATAATCCTTTCTAGTGTGTATTTGCACTGAAGTGGGATTTAGGAATGGCTAATGTCAGTCGCAACTCAAGGTGTATGTAAATCAACCAGGAATGCTTTTCCAATGATTAATACCTTTTAAAAACACCTCTAGAATGTAAATACATATATGTAAAAATATCAGTCCCTTTGTAAGATACTTCATTGCAATTTTTTTAGCTCACACCAAATTTTTTAAATATATCTGAATATTAAAATGAAAAAATCTTCTACTAATAACATTTATTTCTCTTGTGTGAAAGATTAGCTTAATATCCTAAGAAAATTTTAAATAAAAATTAGAAATGTTGCTTTCAAATTTTACAGAGTTTTGTGTTTAAAAAGTATAGCTGACTCAAAATTAATAACATACAATAAAAAGCAGTATAATTGCCTTTCACAACATAACAAACTTCATCTCCTTTGTAAAACATGCTGCTTGCTACACTACTAATGGTATATTCCAATACTGTATGAAAAGTTTTCATTTCCATTTATAATCTTTTCTCAAAAGACCTGAGTTCAAACTAACACATTAATAATTTAAAAAAGCTTATAGCAACTTGGTATACTTTTGTATTGATCAGCAGTAAACACATCTGGCTTAGTATATACTGTGAGCATAAACTAATTTATTCTGGGTCTAACATGAGAAAAAACGAGACAACTCAATGACAATGGCTTTTCTAGAAAATATAACTAGTCAAACAGGTTGTTGCAAAGCACCTTAAAAAAGTAATCAGTGGTTTGGTTTTGCCATTTTAATTATATTTTTATAAGTTCTAAAGTTTTGTTAAAAACAACTCTATAAAGACATCCTTAATTATAAGACATGTGACAGTCAGTTGTCAGAATAAGAATCAGACACTGAATTTATAAAATTCATATGTCCCTGGGGGTTTCTGATTCATCTAGAGGATTCATTTTATATGAATGTGTGCAAGTTAAACACAGTGTAGATATTCAGATAAAAAAAAAAAAAAAACTTTCAAGGACAGGTTTCCACTATTTCTGCTTTGATAATCATTCAAACTACATTGCAGTGATTTTTCAAAAGTATTTACACGCTAAAGAGCAAAATAGGAGAAAGATAAGAGCTGTATGTAACAACTACTCTTCTGTCAACTGCAGATGCTAATCCAAACTCACCACAAAAGTTTTATGGCAGCACTGATCTCCCCATAAAGTTGTCATCATACGGCAGGGATATAAATTATATCAGATGCAAAGTTAATTGGGAAAAAGAACAAATGGCTGAACTGCCATTCTGAGCTTTTCCCATGAAAAAGAACACACACAATGCGGACACACCCTTTGGCTAATTCGTGGAATAAAAGGCAGATGAAGAAGTCAGAGTGCCCTCAGCTCAGGAATGCCAGGAATCCCCGGAGGAATGCCTGCGGGCCGCCGGCCGCGGCGCCCCCGACGCTCCGCGATCTCGGGCGACCGGGGGTGCTGGGGGTGGGCTCCCGGCCCCGGGCGGCGCCCCCCCTCAGCGGCCCCGGCACTGCGAGCTCACCTGAAACCAACCCCCGCTGCGGGGCCGCCGCCGCCGCCCGCACTCGGGGAAAAGAGCTCTTTACATCCGCAAGAGAAACTAAGACTTTTACAGATTTTACCGGAGTCTGTTTTCCCGGCAACTCCCTCTCCCCTCCGCTGGCAGCGCTCCCCTCTCCGCCGCTCAGCGCGCCCGCCCCGGGGGCGGCAGAGCCGCCGCCCGCCAGCGCAGCCCCGAGGAGCGCTCGGGGGAAGGCCTGCCCCGGCATGGCCGGCGCTCCGCCGGCCTCCCCGCGCAGGGAGGGCCGCCTTGTTCCCTCCTCACGCCCGGGAGGACTCGGCGTCCTTGGCCTTTGGAAAGGACCGCGTTTAACGGAGCGAGATGGAGGAGAAAAGCCGGCGACCCAGGGCGCCTCGGCGCGGGGAGCCAGCGCCACAGCCGCGGCAGCCCCTGCGCCACCACACGGCGACGGCCCCTAGTACCCACCGCGCTCCGGGCAGGTCGGACCCACCGCCCGGCCACCTCGGCGGGAAGAAGTAGGCGGCGCGGTGCCCCCCACCCTCGATTCCCAGACCTCCCGTCGCCACCGGCCGCCGCTCTCCTCACCCGTCCGGAGCCGCCTCGCCCTCCGACGGGGGATCCCCCTCACCCCCGCGCCGCTCTCGCCGCCAGCCGCGCTCGCCGCCGGAGCTGAGGGCGGACTGCCCGCCCCCTCCAGCGGGGAAGGGGGGTGCCGGGCCCGGGCCCTGCCGGGGAGGAGCCAGGCGGGGGGCGCTCCCTCAGGTGAGCGGGGGGGGCTTTCCCGCCCGCGGCCCTTGGGCTCCCTGAGGGGGAGCGCGCCGCGCGCCGTCTCCTCGGGCTGGAGCCCCCCCGACAGGCGCCTGTAAACGGCAAACTGAGGGGAAAACCCCCCGCTCCTCCTCTGCTCGGGCTGCGGCGAAGGGTGCCAGGGCGAGAGGGGGCGGCTGCAGCGACCCTCTGAGGAAGCAGCCCGGCCCCGGCCCAGGTTCTGTCAGGTCGAGGCCGCTCGACAGCCGGGGTTGTTTTCCCTGCCGAGCGCGGCCCCTCGGCGTGCGGAGGCGGCGGGAAGAGCTGAGGCAGCAGCAGGACGGGGCAGGGCGGGCGCGGTTTGGAGCCTGTGGTAGAGGTAAGAGGGAAGGAGCGAGGAGCCAGGCCGCGGGCCCACAGGGCAGCGTGCCCGCCCTGCTCCGGGAACAGCGTCAGGAGCACCTCTGGGCTGCCCTCAGCCTTTTGGGTGGTTTTCACAAAGTCTTCAGCTAGACTGGGAACATCCCAACCAGGTGTCTGCAGGTTTCCAGAGCACTCGACATAGATAGTGAGAACTGAAGGGCTGCCATTCTGCGGCATGGCGCTCTCCCCTCACCCAGGTGCAAAGGAAAGCCAGGTGCTCAGGCCTTGACATTTACAAGTGTCATACAAAAACAAAACAAAAAAAAATACAGCGGTTATAAGCGTCTCGCAAGAATCAGGCCTCAGTTAATTTCTTCCACCCTCAGAAATTTGTTCTCAAGATTTGAACCACATAGAATAAGCAGAATTGTAAGGAAAAAAAAAAAGGTTATAGTGAATATACAGGGGAAAAAAACACAACAAAATATGATAGTGGCACATCTACAACAGAGAAATGCAAGGCAGTGAACACACAAAGGAAAAAATAGCATACAAGCCAAGCAAGCCACTTACGGAGTTCCACAGGAGGACTACAGATAGGCACACATCCTCTTTCCAAATCCAGCTGTGCTGGAGGTCATGGCTCCTCAGATTCCTGTGAGAGCTGCTCTGCTACCTGTTACGCATCTGTCAAAACAAGCCTAGTTAGCAAACACTGCTGTATGGAATTGTATTGTGTTTAACTCTATGGATTTTCAGTAGAAAATGCCCCCGTCTTAATTAGGATGCATAAACAGAAGAGGTACAGCCAGAAAACTAACTGTTCCCAATACAGCATCAATATTGACACTTTTGGGGCACTGTATACAGTTTTGGGTTCTGTGTTGGGGAAAAGAAACAAGCTAACATTCACACGAATCTACATACGTCAAAACATTAAGTGCATTCTTAGA
The DNA here is from genome assembly GCA_013400135.1 of Rhinoptilus africanus. Lineage (NCBI taxonomy): Eukaryota > Metazoa > Chordata > Aves > Charadriiformes > Glareolidae > Rhinoptilus > Rhinoptilus africanus. The sequence goes on along the minus strand of VXBO01000009.1, from coordinate 649,608 downwards.
ATTTTAAAAGGTATGTATTTCTGTAGTATTCTAAGTCATTATTCCATACAGATCTATTGACAGCTGCAGGAAATGGCCAAAAGCAAAACAAGGAGACAGAAGTAGCGACTGACAGCAGTAGCTTGTGATAAAATACTATACTGATGGTTAATCAGTAGAAAGAATTGTAAACTGTGGAAACTGGACAAATTATAAGCAGTTCTATAAAACCAGATAGTGAGGTGTTTTCAGACTCTAACAGTGTTTTCCTTTGCTGAAAGGACAGAAGTGTTAGGTGTGACAGGGGCTATAAAGTCTTCTGTTGTGGAAAAATGCACCTCTACATAATGCACTAAATTCATTCTCCCTCAAAATGGTTGTTGAGAGGAAAGTCAGATGTGTGGATTTTTCTGCTCTTGGTATGAAGTTGACTTGTCAGAAAAAAGTTCATGAGACAGAACAGCTCGAACTTGGCGTTGCCATCTTGATCTTTTACATATTTTGCCATTTAACATTTGGTTTTCATATACTTTTTTTTTCCACATATCCAGAGGCCATGACTAATCTTGGAGCTGTTTAACTAAAAGAATTATATAGTTTGCTTAGCTCCTTTCACTGTAGTTTTCAGAAAGCACATGAGGTTTACTCCCCACCCCCTCTAACTGGTAAAGCTGAGAAACAAGGATTGAAAAAGAAACAAAGTCATGGAACTATTATTCTCTCAGAGTTACATGAGCTACTTGGCAAAGTTTTCAGTTGAACTCACCGACGCATATATATGCGGTTGTATTTTATTGCAATTAAAGTGTGAAGAAATATGCTGATAGTTCGTTTTGTAATGTGTGAAGGAATTGAACTTAATAGGAAACAAAATGCTTCATTAAAGAGTTGTATACACCTATAATTTTCAGGTTATTGTTAGAAGTTAATTAAGACAGATGTTAATCAATGATGTTATACAATAATACATTTCCATTGCATTTAGAAGCAAACCAGAAAAAAAAAACATGAGAGATCAATTTCTTGCTATAACAACCAGCCTATGATGCCTACTAGTCATTATTATACAGTCTATAATGAAGTTTTTTCATGATGTATTACCTACCAGGTAACAGCTCAGGAGACAATTCGATGGATATCTAGCATGCTCAGCATTAAACTTCTTAGAAAACTATTCTCTTGTTCGGTATTGAGTTTCAGAAAAATTATTAGGCCATAGCATTTTTCTTTCTTTTTTTTTCTTTATTTTATTTCTTTTATTATTAAAGAAGGAAAAAAAAAAAAAAAGAAACCTAAGTGAGAAAAAGGTGGGACCAGCACAATTGCTAAAACTGTTCTATTGGCTGTGAGCATCCCAGACTGAAAAGGAGAGCTTCAACTGGATTTTGAAAGTTCTATCCTACACTTTATGATCCTTTGAGGAAAGTTTAGTCTGAGCCTTTAAATTTTTGTGAAAACTGTAGTTTAAGTCAAACATTTTGTCAAACAGTTCCTTACAGATCTTTGGCATATTCTGAACATGAGTTTTAGAAGTACTTGGTATAATATTGCTACAAACATTAAGACTTTGTTAACTAAGACCCATAGTCCAGCTGGAATACTGAAAAAATACAAAGTTGTCCAGTGAGATAGGAATTTTTTGAAGGAATGAGTACAAACACAGCAATAAGCTAAAACTGCACTGAAGACAGAGTTAGGTCATACACAGAATATCATCTTAGTGCAGGCTACCATTTCCTTTCCCGCCCCATATCCACCTATTTTTCTCTTCCTCTCCTTTAAATGAAGGCTTTGGTCCTTGTTTACAAAACTGGCTCGACACTATGATTAATGTCTTTCTGTCCAGGCAGGGTATTATAAGACAATTGTGAAATACAATACAAAATGGAGTGTGCAGCTAACGCAAAAACAAACAGTAATGCCCTAGCAGCTTGTGCTGTAGATTAATTCCAGCTGCGAGCTACTCCAGCACACCTCGGATACTCAATAGCACTCCCTAAATTCATCTCTCCTTTTGCATTGCGTCAGACTCTATTGAAAGTTTGGTTTATTAGTGCTATGTTTGGCTCCTAGCAAGATGCACCTTTATCTATTCAACTACACATTGAGCTGAATTTTGACACTTTATTCTAGTCTCCTGATTTCCTTACAGGAAAGGATCTGATCCAATAATCACAGTGGGAAAAAAAAATTTTTAAAAATATTTTTCTCACAGTATAAAATTACTTTGAAACACTGTTTCTGACTCCTCTTTTACAATATATATTGCAAATTTTCTCAAATTATTATGAAAGACTAGATGACTGTTGCTTAAGAAATAACAAAATTATCCTTGTTATTACTGTATTCGGTAAGGTATTTAATGGACATTTTTATCTATTTCTTACTTCAAGAAGCATAATCTTCAAAATTCAGGTCTTCTTTCTAGTCTCGACAATAATTTTCACTGACTTGTTTTCTCAAAATGTGTTATCTTAAGCAGAATGTTTAGAGATTTGATTCTAAGATTGTATCTCAACCATTTTAAGAACCTTAACAAAGAACTTTTGATTCATATAAGCATGAGAAAGTACCCTTTTCTTTAAAATCAGGCCACTTTCATTATCATAGAACAGCAAGGAATAGTTCTTTTATAAATATTACCTTTACTGTGGCATAAATTTTCTCTTTGAGGAGGATTTAGATTATTTGTTGAAATTTAATTTTACACTCTTACCAGATGCTTTTTAATTTATAACCTCTGTTTTTTCCTCAAAAGACAGCTAACCAGAAAGGGAGACCCTTCATTTTCCACCTTTCTTATTTTTCCCCCTCTTTTTGCAGTGGCCTCCCCCCCCTTCCTTTTTCTTTCTGGGGGCAGCCCCTGTCTTTTGCATTCATAGAAGGAAGTTCTCCCATTTCTCTGTTCTCTCTGTTCTCCCTGTTCTCCCATATACAGCTGTCAAATGCACAGGGCACTGCTGATACAACCCAGAGCACTGGGTTCCCTCTATCTCTAACCCAGGCACGCACTGGGGAGGGGTGTGTAACAGTATTCTAAAAAAGCCTGAATAATCTCAGCCATTTGGGTAGCTATTCAAGAACATATTTACATTGCAGGAGAATAAGATGTGGTAAATGAAAAGTATAAAATGACAGACGAAATTGTAGAACAAGAGATTAATGTTTTCAGATATCTTCGACAGGGGAGAATACCTGTTTTTACTCTATGTTAGCTAATCCATGGTAAGGAAAAAGTTAGGAGATGAAGATTTAAAATGTAACTTGTCTCCCATAGAATTTAATTTCATTTTAATTAGCTCAAGTTTACAAATACTCTTTCTACTGAATGTAAGACTGTACAACTATTAATCTTACGTGTGTACATAGAAATCAAGAGTGAGATGCAATATTCAGAGGTGCAAGGTGAGATGAAGAGATTGACTTTAAAAGCTGTTAAGGGAAAAATACATACAACACTAAGCTTGTTAACCCACAATATGATAGTTTCAATATTGATTTAACAAATAATATATAGTCTAGTAGTTAAGTGAATAATCAGTGCTGATATGAACTTTAGTTGAAGATTTTGGACACTGTTCTATATCTAGCCACCATAAGACTTTCTGACCTGCCATTCTTCACCTTGGACAGCTTTTGCCTATAATCGACATTTCTTGCTTCACCTTTACAACACAGCCTTCCTCCCACTAGCCTTATTCAAGTAAACCTAGCAATAACAAAAGAAGTTTTTTCTAAGAGCCTGCAGAAATCCTGGGTACTACCAAGTGCATCTACGTTAAAGTGCCAGAAACCTTTGTAACTGTTACCTGCTCTGCTGTGGTCTGTGTAGCTCCTCATGGTCAAGGCCAGTCTGCTAGGATTCAGCAGTGCCCACGCTGCCGGCACAAACTGGTTTCTTGGGAGTGATGTAGATTGAGTCTCTATTTTGCACAAATACGTAGAGTTAGTAATTTGTTTGCATTGTCAATATATTTTCTTGAAGAAAGCTTAAAGGGTGCATTGTTTCAGTCATTGTGAACGTAAACATTGATTAATTTATACAGAAATAGTAAGGAAGTAAATTAAATGGCTCCTATGTTTTTTATGCATGTAACTCTTAAGAACTATTGCTCTTATCTATTTTCTAATAATGCCCTCAGTACTAGGACATTGTACTAGGCATTGTAGAGCTCCATAGCAAAAAATGCTTTACAATCTAAGTAGATAAAAGATTTAATCACAAACAAGAATACAGAATATGCTATCTGGAAACCAAAACACACATATTTTGGCAAGATAAAGCAGAAACTTTTGAGTAACTTAACAGTTCTGTCTCTCATCCTGAAATAACATGCATGTGTGTAACGTTAAGCAAAGGTAAGCATTTTTTAATGTATTTAAAGATTAACCTAACACGTAAATATTTTCAAAATTAAGGTCTAAATTCTTAAGATTGGCATCCAAAGGTTGTGTCCTGGAGACAGAATCTATTCTGTCTCCATCAGAAATGTTAATTTCCAATCTTGTTTTATCTTTATTTAAGCAGCTTTCATGTAGAATATATATCAAATACTATCTTGGTTAGGGTATGCAGGCATTTTAACACAGATCTAGAGTACCAAGGAAGACAGCACATAAGAACAAAATTAATATTTTCATGTTTTAAAATGTACTGTTGATCAAAGATGTAGAAAGAAAAGGTTTTATTTAGCTTAATGTATCAATTAATCCTTTTAGTCACATGACGATTTGCAGACATTACACCTTATATTCAGTTTTCTTAAAAATATGTGTGTGTCTGTGATGAGAATTAAGACCAACATCCAGTATAGAATTTAGGCTATTAAATCCTACTGAAATATAATTATTTCAATTCAGAGGTGAAATGTTAAATGTATTCTTGGGTTTAGACCCAGGTAACTTTTGGAACAGAGATAAAATCAGTATCCCATGTAAAAATTAACATTTTTTTTTTTCATATAAGCATGCATGGATATCTTAATTATTGGTTGGTTGGGGGTTTTTTTTGCTACTTTTGGACAGCGATAAGGAAACTTTTCCAAGCCTATGGAAGTCTAAAACAGTATCTGATCCAAAACCTTTCTCCTAGCTTAATTTTGGTACTCTGGCCAGTGTACTTTTATCATGTTGTGCAACAGCACCACCTGGTGGCTCCAGTCATTTTAACCGTTCTGATCCTTTGACAAACACCTGAGTAGCTTGACAATAAGACCAGGAAAAAAGGATTATATTTAATATTCTTAAGACTGCTTTTATCTTTAGCCACTTTTCTTAATAAGGTGAGGCAATATAACTTAAATAGTTTTGTGAAGCAGTATTTTAGAAGAGATACAAACATTTAAGTAATGTCCCACATAAGAACTTCAAGGATTGACTTTAAAAGGTATTAATCCTTCTGCTTTAAAGGCAAAGCATCACTCCTCATTCACTGGCAGTATCATATCTACTGATGCACTAACGACTTAAGTCTATATCTTTGCAAATCTAGGCAAGACCCAGAAGGACAGGTTTCAGAGGACTGGAATTTCCAATCTTTATAGGTTTCTTTGTCAGGACTGATGCAGAAAACTGCTTAAGCATGTGCTTAACTTAAAGTGTCTTCTTCAGTTCTACTCATTTCAATGTGACATAAACAGTTATTCAAAATTAAATATGGAAAAATATTCAAGGCTGAACATAACACTTGGAGACCAAAGCAGGGAAAAGGGAAGGAAAATGAAAAATGATCTGGAAATCCTTTGCTTTTTATTTTTCAAAGGGGTTGGGGAGGGTGAGGGGAAAGAAGGTAGCAAACAGACATGCAACTTTTTTTTACTCATTTGAAAGGGTGGAAGCCATAGCAGAATAAAGTCAACTCTTTCCTAACTGAAAAAATATGTCCAGTATATATTTTAAAAAATAAATGAGCAACACAAGAAAAGCTTTTAACCTATAAAAAAAGAATTACACTGCAATAACAACAAATTATACTACCATAGTGTCAGATTCTCCATGTCAGGAGCCAGTAGAAGAGTCTGCATGAAACTGAGAGCTTCCTGAAAAGAAGTAGTGCATGAAGATCTCAGAGGCACACTACCCTGTGTCTCTCTTCACTTTGAAACTCCAGGAAGGAATTGTCTTATGCTTTATGGGAACTGCTAACCAAAATTCGAAATCAATCAAGACATAAGTGTTTGCATTGTAGAATGTACGTGCATTCTACAATGTAAATAAGCATTTCATGGAGAATTAAATTTTTTAAAATTTTTCAGCTCCACTTGTGAACTAAGTACTTATTTTGCATAACTCTTACAAAAAGTAATCTGAGAACTAAAACCAAGAACAAACAAACAAACAAAATGAACTCATGGAAACTAGTTCATCCTGGTCTTTACCATGGTTTATTGCTTTCTTTTGTAAATAACAAACAATGTCTTGTTCTGGGTTTCCATTTCAGATCCCACAACCATCCATTGTCTTAAGAGAAGAAGTTCACAGCCTAATTATGAGTCAGCCCGGAATAATAAAGGTATTTAAAATCCTGAAATACGGAGGCTTCAGTGATGAAATAGGATCTGTCTTTGGCACTCACACAAGGTCAGCTCATCTTTACTGAGGCTTAAAGCACTCACAGAGATATGTTCATATAGATTTGACACTATACTGGTAAACTAAACTGATACTCTAATTTTCAGTTAATGGTGTTTTCTTTAGTTAGAAGAGCTTTTCTTGGTTAGATAGTTTTTTGTGACTGTAGAGGGTGCTCTTAAAATACTGGTGCTGGAAGTAATACATGACTATCTGTTTCTGCAAAGCTTATCAATGTTAGGATGTTTATATTTAGAAAAGAAAGTTGTTGTACAGCTAGTGTGTTTTGTTTTGGATGTGGGCAAGAATCACTATCCACATTTGTATCCAAATAAATCACTGGAAACTTTTCTGGGTCTAGTTTATTTTTGCAAGTATGTTTCTGCCAAATAGCGATAGTATCTTCTGAGAAAACTATTGATGCTGTCTAAAACAAGTTGAAAGAAATACTAAATAGAGTGTATTTTTAGTTACAAGGCCATTCAGAGTTGGATAAGAGCTTATTGTTCTAAAGAAGTCATTTGAATGTTCACAAAAATTCTTTAGTTACATGAAGTTGATGCTCCCACATTGTGCTATCTGGAATTCTGTTGGGAAGGATTTAAGTTTATTTTACTTTGGTTTGTCTGTAGTCTGATTGCTCTGCCATACTCCCAAGCTATCTGTTTTTTTACACTTCTCTAAATTAGATCCTAGATACAATAGATTAAATCAAAATTTGTCTTGCTATGTTTTTGCATCAACCGTACAATAGATATTATTTTTTTAGTATAAAATTATGTGTTCCCCTCAGTACAGCCAAGAAGTGATTGAGCTAATTCTGTATGCTTGAGAAATATTACCTCTTTCCAGAGAGGGTAGAGCCTCTAAGCCTCAGAAAGATAAGAATTTTATTTTAATAATCAGAACTGCAATAAGCCCATTTTGCAGCAGCATGAAGAGAGTTAACATTTCTGAGGTCAGGACCTTTCCTGTGAGACCACAGCTAGGCTGCAGCACTGCTGTCAGTCCTGGATGTGATGAGGTGGGATCTTTAACTGACATGACTGTGTCAAAAAAAGCCTGTGCCATAACATACACTTAAACCAGCGAAACTACACTTTCTCTTTAATAGGTTGTTGTGCTGGGAGGAGATCTAAACTTCCCCTAACAATGATTATTCTGCTTCTTATACTGCATGTGAGTACGTATTCTGAGAAGGTACTCAGACAAGAACTCTGATAATAAGACTTTCACCAGTCACCACTCATTTGAGATCCAGACATCATATAAAATTACCCCTATTTCAGACCAGGTCTACAAAAGGTATTTATTATATATTAGAGCACCACAAAGGCTGCGACTCTTTGCCACGCTTTTGTAACAGCTCTACTGTAGGCCCGGTTTAGAGCATAGAAGTCAGTGCAGCTTGTTTTGTCTGGGGAAGCCCTCTGAGCTTTTTTGGCTAACTTCAGCAGCACCTTTTCTAAGGAGACTTTCTTCAGTCTTTAATAGTGGCCAATCAGGGTGTAATCTATCAACTTTGGTCATTTCTGTGGTGGACTCTCTTTCCCCCAAGAGTAGAAGGAGGCAATGTGCTTCATTCTGGGTTGAAGATTCCACTATGCAGAAAAACATCACAGTATCAAAGCCTCTAACCTGTAGCCACTTACAAAAATTACCCAACACATTCTGAATTGAATCCACCTTTACTGGTTCACTTTTTAAAACTTACTCTACAATTCTAGAAAATCCTAAAATCTCAGAAAAAAATGAATCTTGCATTGTACAGTACTTGCATATTTCAAGCAGTGAAAGCTGTAAAATGATGCACATGTTGGAAGGACAATAAGACAAATGGAAGCTTTCATTGGGAAAATGCAAACCAGAAGACAGATAGCTTGTTTTGCTTTAGGCAAAGCATGAATGCAAACATTTAAACTGGAGAAACTCCCCTTTCCTTCTGTGGCCCCTCTGAGCCATTACATTAATTACTTGGAACTATTTACCTCCTTCCCTTCATTTAGACCCCAGGTGCAGACACTCTGGAAACTGCAAATTATTTTCATTCTTTGAGTGAAAAAACAATATATGGAAACACTCATCTTTTCCTTTCTGAAATCCAGGAATGTGAGGAGAGATGGCATTCTAATATATATTTTGGGCTTGCTTGTTTTTTAACACCCCATAATAAAACAGGAGAGTGGTAGGAGGGTCAGTGATGTTTCTTTTTCAGAATACAATGAAAATATTTGTTTAGTTTTGTTGCAATAGCAGGAGCAGCTGGCAGTGTTTGCACTTATGTCTCTTCTAACACTTCACTGAAGAGATACCCCTAATCTTTGAAGAAAGACAAATATCTCATTTTGCAAATGTGCTGACCTTTGCTTACGCAGTGACTCTGACAGCCTTCTTTTGTGATCAGAATGTTAGCCTGTCTTTGAAATGTGTCTTTAAAGTATGACCAGCCAGATCCAGGCGTGTACTTTTCCATATGTGAAGCCAGAGAATTAATGGAGGTATTAAATGGTTAGAAGACAAACAATCAATCACATTAGAAAATTAAAAAAAATCAAAAATCATAGCAGAGGCACAAAACCTAAATTTCTAAATTGGCAGCAAGGAGGATCAGTCTCTATAGCTACAATTAGTTTTGGCAAGATAACCGTGTCTCAAAACCCTTGCTTAGAGTTTCCTTTCCAATTTTCCTCTTGGGGAAAAATGAGTTAAACCTTTTCTTGTGCTCTTACGGAGAGGTTCTTCTGCTTTTGATTATTTTGGAATACAAACAACAGACTATGGGACACTGACTGTATAGTTACCTTTAAATAATGATTAACAAAATCTATGGCTATTTGCACCAAGTGCATTCAACTTCTCCCTTCCCAACAGTGTATCAATCAATCCCAGGGTAGCCCAGGTCATCAAGGGGTGGCTACTGAGTCTGGCTGCCCCTGTCACAGCTGCCTGGCAGTGGGCCCACCCCCAGGAACAGCCAGCTGGCTCTGCTGTGCATTTCAGCTTCCAACGAGTTTGCATGTGAACCCGTGAAGCAGCTGAGTTTATTTTGCCTGATCGTCTTATTTGGTATCAATCCAGAGAGTTTTCCCATTGCCATGACTGCTGATGATGCAGTCAGTTTGCACTTGGAGTTTTCAGTGTGGCCTCTCTGCTCTGTCATTTCTGCTGGTCTGCACTGGCTCTTCAAAAGATCAGATCTGTTTGTCAGATTTTTGACAGTTTTCAAGTCAGTTCAGCACTCCTCTGTTCTGATCCTATTGCATGTCCAGATGCACAAGTTTCTTTTCTCAGTCTGCTAGCTTCTGCCCCTAGCAGGCTCAGACTATGAGAAAGGCAAATCCTTCCTCTACTTTCTCTTATATTCCAACTGCATACCTGTGAAACTCTGCAAGCTATTAGGGTGACCATTTAGGAGATCTTGTTAGAGCATAGACCCCTATGTTCATCATAAATAATATATATTTCTGACTCAAGTTTGATATAAGTCCCTCGCAGAACTGTGACCAATAGCAATGCAAACAGAACCAACCTGTTCTATGTTCATCTTATGATGCCAAAAGAAGGGTATAAGTAGAATCTGCCATAAAACAAAAAAAAACCATCGTTGAATTCTAGGCTGTAAATCCATGCATTCAAGGATTTTCAGGGGCAATCTTAGAAGTAATTCACTGTTAAAAGTAGGAGAATACCCTCAAAATAAAAATATTATTGCCCAGAACATTTGTCTGTCTTTAAATTAAAAATATGATGTATGCCCAAAGTATACGGAAACTTTCTTTCTATTCCCAACTAATAATCAAGTATTTTTCTGGGAAAAAAAGTTATTAGGCCTAGTGAATATGATAAGATATTGTAATTCATTTAACTATTTAGTCATATTTTTCATTTCATTAGATTAATTAATATACAGTTGCATTTAGTTACCTAGATGAGGGAAAGAAATATTTTGTAAACCTCTATTTTATTATCTGATCTTTTTTATTCTATGCTATTTTCTTATTCAATAGCACAGCACTAAAAGCATTTGTAGTGATATTCATTGCTTTACATGAGCTCATGATCTTAGTTACTTACAGTATCAGCTCAGTAGCACAAGTTTTCACAAATCTGTCATAGGAAAGTCTCTGCAAATTGTTTTTAATCACTCTTAACTTCTGGACTTTTTCTGTGATTGCAGTATGCTTACCGAGATGAGAATTTGAATGAGGAAAAATGGTCCATTCCCAGACTTCCATATCCAGGAGAGATGAATTTAAGACCTTATCGTAAGTCAGTGTGGGCCTCTCTAAGCTGGGTTAGCGGTAAGTGCGAGAGAGATCATTACTTCAGCTTCAACCACTCCCCTCAGATTTAAGTGATGGTATTCACAGGATTAGGAAGAGACATTCAGCTGTTTGAACAGCTATTTCTGTTCACTGCTGAAGAAATCAGGTGCAGTCATGCCTACTGGCTAGGTTACGCAGCCACCACTTAGTCACACAAGCCATGGCCATCATCACATCTTTACACTGCATATTTGCTTGTAAAAGCACTAACAAATTTCATTTCAGTGCTCTTCCAAATCACACTAGTTAAGAGAGTCATCTCATTCAGTATGAATTATTTTGTATTCAGATGGACTCAAATTTATCAGCTTTAATAGGTTCTTTGTGACCTTCCCAAATTCTGTTGCAGCTTGTCAGGAACTTATTCCATGAGCATAGTCCATGTCAGCAGTTAGCACACTAAAATTTGCTGGCAGGTACATTTATTATGACTGAAGCCTAGTTGGGATGGCATCTGAGCTCATGTCCAACTTAGGTGGGCAGAATTACTCAGATAATTGAAACTACTCATACTATTCCTGCATTAGCATTTTCTTGAAATAGGATCTCTATCCCCTGTAAGGATGAGCAGCTCCTGAGTTGAAAAAAATTTAAACAAATCTTCTGGTATGGAAACCTGTTTTACATTCCCTATTCCCATTCCCTCAATGTCTAATACTCAACTGATTCTACCTATACTGCATTCACACATTCTGATTTTAATTCTTCTTAAATATGGTGTCTAAAAACTCAGTCAGAATTAGTATGGAATTATATAAAGTAAATACATCTGGGAAAGAGAATTAATTTTAAATTGTAATGCCATGCTCAAGAATTAGTGATTACATTAAGTGTGAAATCTGTGTGATTCATGATTATTCCAGCTATTTCTGATTTTTGCTTCAAATGCAATTGAGCTGATTGTGAAGTATGTTACTAAATTCTTCTGTTTGTTTAAAAAGGAAGCTGGAATTTTTAAGGGATGTAGTGTTATCACTGTCATAGTATTTGGGGGCAGGGAGCTAAAGAGCCTGAGAGATGCTTTCCCATAAATACATGTTCTTCAGGCACAAAGGCTTGGGAAGGAAACAATTCCTTCTAATTAGGAAAGTAATTTTAAGCAGAAAAAGATGTAAAAGCTTAAGGACTGTTCTTGTCAGAGAGAGATGTTTCTGAGGAGAATTAGGGCAATAGAGGATTATTGTTTTGTTAAGCCTTTGATTGAGATCTCAGACTTTCATCAGTTCTGTAGCAAAGCAAGCAAGAGATCTAAGGCTCAAACACCACTCCAGAAAAGAGATCTTGGAGAAATAAAATAAAATAAAAAAACCCAACCCAGACGAGGGTTTAGCTTTTGGGTATTTATAACTTCCAGTTGAGAGCCAAGGGGAAGTTTTTATGTCATCACCCTGTTTCTTTTAAAAACAGAGGCGAAAAAATTTTGCTTTTGATTTCTCAAAAAAAGAGTGCTATTTGAAAAATTCCAGACCAGAGCATGAAAGATCCTTTAGAGGCAAACTCTGGAGTTGTTGTTTAGAGGTTGCCCCGAGTATAATCAAGATTAAAGCCTTTAATGAAGGCAAAGCTTACTTATCTGATCAGATCCTAGCATAATGGTCTAGCATGTGATATTATTCTGTATAAGTTACATAACTTTTTGTTTAAGAGCATACTTCACCTTCAGCAACGCAAACATTTTTAACCTGTTCAGATCCTAGAGAAATGCAGATTTGACAAAAAAAAAAAAAAAAAGAATATTTGTTAGCAAAAGAAAATCAAACCTTTCTGTGACTTGGTTAAGATGAAAGCAAGACAGGAAACTAATAAAGAGGATCAGAGAACCTGGAAATAAATGTTGACAGGCTTGTGCACTGGCAGTTTAAAATCACATACTATTAAGCATTAGCTTTCTGCTTAAGTGTTTGCCCACAAGATTGCCTTTCCCTAGTAAAGGCTAGAGATTACCCACAACTCATTTGTGTTTGCAGGTTTTCTGTGAGTACGTGTGGGTACATCCTACCATTTATCAGCCACAATGCACTGAGGTCACAAGTCCCCTGCCTCATTAAAAGACAGAGAGCCAATTGAAAAACAACTCCCTTCTCCCTTGGTGCATCTGAACATATGGTGCAGCAGTAGTATGCTTAATTTTGAAACAGTCAGATCTGGCAAAAAGCTAAGCAGTTAGGCAAAAAGTAGTTAATAGGAAAACTATATGACTCCGTATATCCAAAGTTCTGTTTTGACAATAGAATTGGTGGACTACAGCTTCAAGCTCTTTAGGGTTTCTCACACACTGAGAAATAAATATTAAAAGTCACAATGTTAAATGTTTTACTGGAACAATTAAAACAGAAGCATGAGCCTATTCCATTGTGGAAATATCTCAGAGCTTCACAAAATCATCAACTGAACATAGAGTGCTGGTGTACTCAGCATACCATCATGTAGGAGCATTGTATCACCAGGGTGTTTGTTACTGCCAGAGAACATAATGACCAAAGAGAAGGTGGCTGCTTGACTCCCTATGTGTCTAATAAAATGTGATCTAATATGACACGGTAAACAATTGTTTGTTTCACAATACAGGCTTGTAACATTTACTATTCCACAACTTACAGACATAGTCTGAGTATGGGTGGTGCCGGTTGGTGTCATGCAATCAGTTGCACCTTTTCCATGGACATGAAAACACAGTGCTAACTCCGGCAGTTCAGACTGCTTTTTGCTAAAACAGACTTTTTTATATATATGTTTACATATAAGAACTGAACTTCTCACTAATCTCTATGCATCCTTTTGCACTGGGAAGCTGCTACATTTTCTTGAGACAACTGTCATTCTGTACAGCCCTTTCCAGGCTACGGAACTTTCATTCAGCTTTAAAAAGAAAATAGACACTAAAAATTTTATACCTGAATGAGACTTTAAGAGTTTCATTCAAAATGGTCCTCCAGAGAATACAGTGAAAACAACCTCTTAGGACAGCAGTGCAGAATCTTCCATCAGCATTGAGCATAGAAATATTCATTGCTTCTGTAGCCAAGTAAATGCTTACTACACCATATAGACAATCAAAATAAAATTACTTTTGGTTTTCTTTATTATCGCCACCACCCCCCAAGATATCACATTCCCTCTGAATATTAAATTGATTCTGGTTAACCAGAACTCAGTAAAGTTATACAACATGGAATGCAACTTCATTGCCAAATGAAAGGACACTCTTCTACTGCGTAATGCCAAGGTCTTATACTGATGTAAATAACGTAGTAGAATGGATAGCAGCACTTTTCTATCTGCTGCGAGTTCAAACTTTTGCACGAGGAGGAGTCCAGAAGAGAACGTTTAAACAGTGCTCCTTAAAACTAACCTTCCTTTCTGTGTTATATATATAAGCTAATTACTTTTTTGTGATATTCTTAACTAACAAGCTGTAGCAAGGCTTCAGAAAGCTCTTCCTATCATATTTGCACAATCAAACCATAATATCCAACAAGGAAGTGTTTCTGCAGTCAAAAGGAAGGAGAAAAAAAAAAAAGAAAAAAGACAACATTGAGGTAGGATAAGTGAAATAGATCTTTTTCTCCCTCTTCACCAGCTCTATGGATTGCTGGGATGGAAAGAGAGTGCCACATTCAGTTACTTACTCCCACAACACAACAAGAAGCAGAGCAGTTGATTTTGTTGTCCAGCTCCAGAAACAGATATGATTTGAACTTCTATGCATACAGGCATGAGTGCATATGCAGACGTGTTGCTTATTTCCACATGCTCATGCTTAATTGAGAAAGCCTATCTGTAACTTTTTTAATCACCCACCACTGCTTGAACTGTAAGCAGTTCAAGCACACCTCCAGAGACAGGGTTATGCTTTGTCACCAGAAGGGCTGTGATAATGCATGATTAGTCCAAATCCCTGAGAAGAAGCAAGACAGCTGGGACTACTAAACCTGGCATCACTGGATTGTAGTGATCAAGTTGTGCACTGGAGTAGGGAGACACCTGGAAGCCATTTCCTGCTTGTGAACTGATCTCCCTCCCCCTTACTCTCAAAGATAAGTATATGCAATGTGGCTTTTGGCCACAGTGAGTTTTTTCAGATTTGTAATGTCAGGAAGGTTTGCTTTAAAGGCACAAATCCAGGTCTTTCCTTACATATAAAACTTCAAAAGACCAATATTTTCCCTCTGATGCTTTTTTTTTCCCACCCTCAATCTCTTCTAACTTCAAATTTTTCCTAACTCTGAAAAAGTCTTTGCAATTTTATTTTGAAACTGGCAAATGAACTTTAACAGACTAGAGACCGCTTAGGTACTGGCCTGAGCTTTCACACTGCCAGTGCCAAAAGCCACTGGTTGTTGCTTTCTAGCCATGCCTCACTAACATACAACAGGTTAAGATTTCCACACCCTCCCACTCTTAAATACTTGAATTTTCCTTGTCTGTGCAAAGTAAGCACATGTTTTATCCATGAGAATGCCTTTTAGCAGTATCTCTTTTGTCAGTTAGGTTTCTCTTGTGCATTCTAATTCTTGCCAGGAGACATCTCCTGACTGTTTTTTGTTGTCTCTGGAAGCATTTCATTTGGCAGAACAGTCTCTCTGGTTTAGCTATTGGGTAAGGTGTTGGTCCCCCCAAAATAAACAGGAGTCACCAAATGCTAAGGTGCCAGAATTTTTCACCTCCTATCATTAAAAACATGTAAGACTAGAAGCATGCAACGCTTTGTCAGTTTGAAAATGCTCCAGCTTTTTCTTGATATTTTGTATGGAACTGTTGTTCTTAGAAAAGCTAATAGCAGAGGTAGAACACTTACCTTTCTTACTCAAGTTTATACGCAACCTCCAAATAATCAATTTACTTTTTCTAAAAGAAATCTCGGGTTTTTTAACTGACATTTAGATTTTTTTAAAAACAAATTTAAAGAAAGAGAGATAGCCAAATGTTAGGAGGCCAATAAAAACGATTTTGTGAAGTCTCATTTAAGATGTCACTCATAAATGTTCTTTAAGGTTTTGAGAAAGTTATTTTTTACCAAAAGACATTTGTTTTAACATACAATTTACTAGCATTATGGTATCATACTGTTGAAGGAGTTGTAAGATTTTAATAATTGATTTTCATCTTTTAACCAGTGATCTATAACTGCAAATTCTGAATGCAGGCTTAGCCTCCAAATCTTGCTGGGAAAGGTAAGAACTTATAGAAAAGTCACACTCTTACTCTTTAGAAATATAAATGATTACAAAGTATAAGCAGTCAGAATATAGCAAGTAAAGGAGGGAAACACGGTACTACAGCCAGCATGGCAGAGATCTCACCAGCTAGGGGCCTGTCCCGCAGTACCAGAGCAAGAGAGCCAGGAAGGCTCAGGGAAGGCAGCAGGGTTTAAGCAAAAGTCCAAATACCGTGCAAGTTTGCAGCAGTAAGGCAGGTCCAACATCAAGCCAGGCAGGCAGGCAGGACCACAGCACAGGCAGAGGTGAGGTGAAGCTGGGAAGTCAGCCCAGCTCAGGATCTGATCAGTAAGGTCCATGGCTGAGCAGAAACACACCTAAGATGTAGCTCAGCCAAGGACTGGCGGCCTCTGGCTGAGCTTAAATGAAGCCCCCGCACCCATGGGCAGGGGTGTAGGTGGAGGTCCCAGGTGAGGCTGGTCAGGGCCATTAAATACTGTTGGTGCATTCAGGCCTGCTAACATACACCAGTAGAGCATCTAATGTCATATTTTCATGCATAAGCAAGAAGAGAGGAGAATTATGTTTGTGGTTTGACCTGTGCTGCATTTTCTGACCCCTGAGTGCCTGATTTCTCAACCACAACATCACAGTAATGCTATGGCTGCCCATAGTTTATATAAACACAGGGTATGTTAAACAACTGACTTATGATGTGATACTTTTGTTTCCACTGAATTCTAGACCATCTGTGTACTAAAATGTTTCTAGACTTGGAAAGATCTGATCTATTCAGTTCTTTCACTAAGTAGTTACAGATACTCCTGGAGTATTCTTGTGTATGTACTTTGACATTTATGTTTCATTCTTTTTTTCATTGTAATTAAGCATCTGTTGGAATCCAAGGTTTGGTTCATACTTCTGTACTTTTGAAATGTCTTCTTTGCTCACAGTAAACCTTTAAAATTCTCTATTTATGTGCTTTAATTTATGAAAAGTAATGCAAGCTTTTTTTCCCAGGGCTTAGAGTTGCTGTAGTGGAGTTTCAGGTGATTTCTGAGAAACAGTTTGGTCCACGTCTGTTGATAAGCAATGTTTTCTTTTTCATCTTTCCTAGCTGAGGTAATACATACTGCTATCTCATATTCTGGGACACAGAGCAGGAGGTCAGCAGCATTGCAAGATACAATTCTAACAGGCACTCTGTACTTCTTGGAATAACTCCTGATCAGTGTGTAAAGTGTCCAGTTGGCTAACTCTATCCCTGACTTGATAATTAACAAAATGCCTGATTCTCCTGTTGTCAGACAGAAGATTCAAAGCATACAAACTTCTACCAAGCTCTCACAGGGGAAATTTGGGCAGAAAGGATCCATTTCAGTGCCTCACATAAAGGGATTTAATCCCAGCAGATTGTTTCAGTAGCTACTGAAACTGCAGCACAGTCATTTGCTTCCCTAGTTCTTGAGGGCCAGGACTAGAAGCAGGAGAGAAACTACAGGTTTTGTTCCAGGTGAAAAGAGTGAATACGTGAGAAGTTAAGAGCACCTGAGCTGGGTCAAACCAAAAGCCCATCTAGCTCAGTATCCTATTTTGAACAGTGATCAAGGGTGGGTGCCTTGCAAGAGGGAAATGCTTTTCAACCTTTCCTTGCAAAACTTATTTCCTCCACGCCTTTTCTTCACAGAATCTCAGTGGGCAGGGCACCTGCATAAAAACTAGTAATTCATGTTTTATGCAAGATAAAAGGAATCCAGATCTTGCTGATAATAAACAAACAGTGTTGTTGGCTTCAGTGCCAGTTATCTTTGCTGAGGATATTACCTAAAATCTTTACACAGAAAGAATAGCCTAAATTTAGACATTACTCCAGTAGCCATATCAGTCTTTGTAATCTGTCTGCTTTTGATGTCTTCTAGCAGATCATAGCACTGCTCTGTTTCTAGTCTGACACTTTGTTTTGATTTTAATAACCTAATATGAATTAAAATAGCAGGTGCACAGCAACACCTTTTTAGAATGAGGTGTGTCTAATGCTAATAAACTTGTTTAGCCAAGACTTTCCTGAGCCATGGCTTTCATCTCAGCCCATGCAATACACATATGATAAAAAACAATTAACCCCTTAGCTTCTGGCTAAAGGATTGTGAAAAGCATGTGTAAACCATCAACACAAAATTATGTCAGTGAAGTTATGGGAGATCATTGGGAAAAGAGAAAAGATTCAGTGTGAACAGTTGAATAATATCACTATACTTTGCATTTTTAATAATAAAGCTAGACATGCTCTGATAATAGACTTGCATCCAAAAAGAACCAAACACTACAGAGAAGGATTCCTGCCCAACATAAAAATGTAAGAAGTATGTGGGCATGGACACAAGCAAACTGCAGTTCACATCTAGTGGGAAACTGAGGGCTCATTGAATGAAAGGGTTAATGAAGGGATTACGGGAATGAACTCCAGGCATCCAGTGGATTCAATTTACCTAGATTGTTGGGGAAAAGCTGCATATCTTTGTCTCTTTTAATTGCTTTGTTCATTACCCTCCTAAATCCCCAAAACAAACAACAAACAAGCCAAGCCCTCCTGTCACACAGACATAGTCTTGCTATTACAAAGGTACCACTTGTGAATAACACTCTTGTCTATTTCTCTGCTTTTTAACATTTTATCCTCTTACCAGGTTGAAGGTCAAGAGAACTCACTAAGAAAGTATTGTGATTTGTTTCCCTAGCAAACTAGTACTTTACTGAAGACACATACTGTATCAGACTGTAATAGTGCAGTCTTCATATTTAATCTGACTCCAATTTAGAATTCTGCAAAGACAGCTCAGTTGTACCCAATGATCTTAAGGGTCTTTTCCAACCTAAATGATTCTATGATTCTGTTATGGGTTTCTGCTACAGTAGGTTCAGTGTATCATTTAGTTTCTCTTATGGCTTCTGGAGCAATCACTATGCACTCCAAATTTCTCTCATGTTATCAAATTCAGGAAATCCTTTTGCATTCCTCTCCAGAAGTTCACCAGTACCAGCTACCAGCCATTTCAGAGATTAGTAGCCAAGTTCCTAATTTATTCTTCAGTTTGTTCCCTTCTGCAGCCCTAAGGATCCTCGCACAGAACCATTACAGTTAGCCAAGCAAAGCAAGCTGATGATCAGAACATGAAGTGGAGCACAAAGAAAAAAAGCTGTGTGGATCTCATCACTGGGACCTCTTTCTGTAAAGTGAATCCAGCATGGGGAGTTGTGCTGTACAGATTGCGTCCAGCAATGCAGACATCTTGTGTACAGTGGCAAGATTGCAAATTGTCAAACTACTGCCTCAGGAGAAGTGTCACAGGTCCTTTATGATGGAGGTATTTTCTGGACATGAGTCAGATGTCTGTTAATTTTCAAACATCTTAGAAAACCAGCTCAACAAAGGAAGAAATGATTTAATGTCTAGGAATGGAGCAGGAAAGAGTGTTAATTATCTTTGATAAAGTATAATTCCACCACAGGAAGAACATACAGAAGTATTTTTGCTATTATCTTAAATTAGCCAACAAAATATAAATTCCCTGCATCACTGAAGTTTCCAGTCTCCATGGCTTCAGTACTTGAACAACATCTAATGTCTCTCATTCTGAATCAGCTGACTCTGCACCTTCTGATAGAAAACACCAGGAAAATGGTAGAGCTTAAAGAGAAATCCAACCCACATGACAGACTGACAGGGATTTCTAGAAGCTGCTTATTAAAATCTATTTTTTTTAAATATTATTGGTCTCGAGTGTGACTTAGTCTTACAGGTATAATTGCATTCATTCCCAGGAAGGAAAAAAAATTGCTTAAGTGAACACTTCCCCAAGAGTTTTCTTCTTTAGCAATGAGATGCCTTGATTTAGTTTCAGTTTGGATGAAGCTGTTAATAGGCTGCATACTACAGAAGTGTCTATTAATCTAGTAAATTCAGATGCACCACATGCATATTTTACACGGGTAAACCCATGCATTTGAAGTCAGTGAGCTTAAACTGTGCAGCATAATTAGAGGAATGAGCCTCAGGTTGCTTTGTCAAAACATTCTTTAATTGCTGGATTTTGGGATTATTGGATTAGAAGATTAGATAGGATGCCTGGAAATCTTGATTTGGTGCATCTAGTAAAGTAAGGCTCATGAATCAGAGTTACAATGTATCTATAAACATCACAGTTTGTGTAAATTGCTGTATTGTTCAAAAAAATTTTCATGCTAGGACAATAGGATACTAACTATGTTTTTTCTGATCTCCCTTCTGTTCTAAAACATTTTTTAATTTTAAGGAATTTATTAACTTTTCTCCATGAGAATCAATTGCCAACATTCATGTGGCCGTGGGTGCTATAGTCGCTGTGAGCACAGTTGGTGAATCACTAAGCTTCCTTGCCCATATGTTACTAAAGGAATCCTGATACCGACCAGACACTGCATGGCATTCACCTTGCAGTGTATGTTTAATACTTAATTACATTATAATCAGTAAGTACAGATACCATTTTTATGTCATTATTACATTTACAAGACATACTCTGTTGTCAAAGCATTCTGCTTTGGTTAAACAGTGTCTCTGAGTCCCAGAGAACGTGATGGACTACAGGCTCGCCTCTTTTTTCTCAGTGCAATGGCAGATTCATTAGCAAGTGCAGAGTCTTCACACATGGCACACAGAAAGTTGTTCCGTCATTCTAGCTCATCTCACTTCCAGCGGACAGTTAGTACTTCACTCCTAAAACTTTCTGTGATAGATTTCTCCAGCTGCTAGTGCTCTCCCTACCTGGTCCAAGATGTTGCATACCACACATATAGCTATGAAAACCACAAGAGAGATTGTCCATTTGCTGTATATGTGCGTGTGTACAAGTAGAGAAGTAATAGGACAATGATAAATAGATTACCAAATAGGGAGGGAAACTTTGGGCCCTGGTTCAAAACCGTCTTAAGAAAAATGCTATGAAGTTGGTCACGTCAATACTGAGCAGAAATGTCTGGTAAATTCTGTTGGGGGTTCTGAAGGTATAGGTTTAGAGTCCAGATTTTCAAATGGGATAGTTAATGTAACAGTACTATATTGCTCTTTCCTGAGGTGGTTTCATAAGTATTAGGAAGATGACTTTTAATTAGTGTATTAAAGAATGTCAAAAATTATTAATAATACTCTGCCAACAAGTTTTGTGAAGCAAGCAGAAGAGGAATTATGTTCACAAGCAATATGGAGACAGCTGTGCTAGTCATATTCCCAAGCCATTAACAGAATAGTCGTCAGCACTTCAAAGAACCATATTCCCGTATCACTTAGTATTTGCACTGCTAAAATGACAGCATCCAAAATAAAAGCCAAAACACTACAGTGTCCCGGTATTGCAAAGATCATGACTGTCTGAACAGAAGGATCGATATGGGAAGGTGTAAATCATATCCTTATTTTCTGGAGTGAAAAAACCAAACCAAACCAAACCAAACAAAAAAAAAACCCACAGCCCCCCACCTCTCCCCACACTGGTACAATTTTGTCATCTTTTAAAATCGACTGGTATTTTTGTCACTGATTTCCACAAGGCCAGAACTGTGCCTTTTTGGTCTGACAGTCTTGGCAGGATTTAACATACCTGAATAACCAGAATTACATGTAGTGATAGCTTTCATATTTTCAAATTGAAACTGTAGGAATAAAAAAGATAGCAAGTTATCACTTTCTTCCTTGGTGACAGAGCTCTATCAAAAATACACATTTTCACTAAATTCTCACTATTTCAAAAATTTCTGTCTGAGGTAGCACAGAACTCTCCATCTTCCTTTAAAATAGTGATTTGTGTTCTGTTAACGCAGCGACTGACATAAAATTGTTATACTATCAGGTAGCATATAATAAGGAAATAAATAGCTTAACAGATGTTCAGTGGGAAACATTTTTTTTTTTCTCTGTTGTGGGTGCCTCCTTACTAGTGGAACTGAAAATAAAGTGCCTGCAAAAGCTCCTTCCAGGCCCAAACTGAAAAGGCAGTCTGACTAACTCGTGCCTAAGAGTGAGAAGCAGAGGAGTCTCTATCACTGACGAGAAAGGGAGCCGTAATGTAGGGCAGGCCTTTTGCCAGCGTGTCCTCTCAACCTGCTAGCAGGGATTGCAATATTCAGGTTCAATTTTCTCACATTTTACACCAGTGTAACTATAATGTCTTTAAAGAATATTCCCCACGTGCACCAATTTAAGTTTGAGCAGAATGTCCAGCCTTTCTTTAACTACACATCCTCCTGAAGCAGCTGTTTCTGCGAGATGTTTGAGCCAAACATATACAAAAAGCTTGAACACATAGCCTGTAAATACAGACAGAATTGGATACGAATCAATTCTCACCCCATGCCCACACCATGCCCTTAACTATAGTTATAAACTGGAGGCCTTGAAATCAGGAGAAATCTCTGGTTTGCTCTCAATTGCTCTCACGGGTAATATTATCCCCAAAGATAACCACACAGGATCTGGGGGTCAGTAGAACCACTGCTAACTTTATGTCAAACCTTTTTGTATGCCACTGGCTCTAAAAAGCCAGTTGGCTTTTTTGGATTCTTTGACTCGTACAAGATATACAAGATATAGTTCTAAAGGTTTTTATTTTCTTAAGAGATTTATAGAAAGAGAGAAAAGTGTAGAGGGTTACAGTAAGTGTGTGAATCCTACCATTTAGATTATCAAAAGATTTTTGTAATCAAAAATATCCTTGCCAGAAACAGTTTCAGGTTTCTTTGGTATTTAGAAATCCTTTGCTAAACAAAGCAAAAATGAATGATAAACAAAATCAAGTTTCCTTTGAGCCTGATGTTCTTGCAGCTGCACTCCACTTTTAAGAGTAACCCATTAGCAATTAATTTAGAATGACACTGGCAAGCAGTCCCCAGACTTTAATTAATATCTTTTTGACAAGCACATAATCTTTCTAGTTAATAAAGTCTCCCTTAAATTAGTTTAACTCTGATTTCACTTATCGTTGCCAGCAATCGGCATCAAATCTAGGATACTTTACAGCACTTTCTCATCTAAAATGCTTTTTAAAAGAGAATTTACAGTTACACTTTACAGAGTAGAAACAGCATTTGATGAAGGTCACCCTCAGTCCAGTAGCAGAGCCGGAAAGAAAATCTAGGTTCCTGAATGCCCTTCTATTGTTCAGTAGATTAAGCAATGGTGCTGTCTCCTGTCTCAGTATTTTGCAAGGAAAGGATTAAATTCTGATTCAAGTTACATCATTGATTCTCTTCCTTTATGCTAATATCAAGATCTTAGAAAGTTATAGTACAATACTGTAACTATAACATAGTGAATTAGTGTCTGTAAAAATTATTTAAACAATAAGTGTCAGTATAGGACAACTTAGGGGTCAACTTTCCATTTAAATTTGTGCTCTTAATATATGTGTCTGCCTGGGAAAACTTTGCCCTTTAAATGCTATGTCAGTTTTACCCATATGTCTCAAATACAGAACCAATCTACATGAGGACGTTATGCAGCCACATTAATGAGTCCTGAAGACATAACAGGAGATAATACTGTGAATTGGAAAAGATGCTGAGATAAAATCTCCTTTGACCTCTTGGTAAGTCAACAAGTTTCATATGAAAGTTCTGAAATGGGCTATACATGTCCCTGTTGCGTATGTGTATTGTGAGGAAAAAAAAAAAATCTTTACTCACCTGAACCCATTTTCTTATGTAGATGCTGTAATGAGGTAATTTTTTATATGTGAGATCACCTCAACCTGTCTTTCTACTTTGCTTACAAAATAAAGTAAGAGGTGCACAAGATAGTGTCAGTCTTTGAGTCTAATAAGTTTTCTCAGAATTTAGAAAACTCCAGCTACCAGAGTGTAAAGTCTTAAACCGATTACACCTACAAAGAAAGGAGATCTTTCCATTTTAAAGATAATCAGTGTTTTGTATCTAACAGACAACTGTAAGAAACATATGTCTAAGCATTGGATGACTCTACTGTGACTTACTGCCAAGGGAGATTGAAGTAGGATCATTTTTGAAGGTAATTTTTGCCATGTGAAGATATAACAGTTTTAATTTGGTAATTCACGGGGATGGCTTCTTTTAATTTTTACTTTTCTTAGTAAAAATTTCTTCTTTCATTTTTACTTACTTCATGTAAGATGAAGAATGAGGTGAAAAAGGGGTATAGAAAAAAACAGGATTTGTTTACTAGTCTCCATCTCAAATAAATGTAAACGTCTAATTTACAAATCTCTTTCATTAACAAGAACTAAGATAATCAAGATGGCTGGGAAAGGTCAGTGATGCTATGCAACTTAATTGGGACACAGAAACCAGAAGACATCTCACCATCTCTAGAAGTCGTAAGTAGTCCCTCTGTGCATTCTGAAAGTATCTGTCTAGGACTTGTAAAACTGAAAAAAACATGTCCCATACACCCTCTAGAATAGTTTTAGCAGCAATAGGCATCAGCTTGTACCATGACCTTAACATACTAACTTTGCACAAAGGAGTTATTTTAGGTTGCTTCTTTGTTCTTTGTTTTTCCCCCTTAAGTCAACACTGCTGGAAAAAAAATACATGAGACAGTTTTTAGCTAGTGAGGAAAAGTGTAAAAAATGTTTTGAGTCAGTAGGATATTCCTCAGATGAAATTCTACAATTTTTCCTTAAGCGCTTGCTGCTGATGTCAGTATCAGCATGCTGAAGTACAGGCCTTATTGCTCTGACAATTCCTGTATTTCTGTGGCAATGATAATTCCATTCCAGAACCACAATGGTTTCTTACAATGAAACACCAAATGAAACACAACATGATCTTCCTCCTTTCTCATGCGTGTTAACTGTAAAAAGTCTCTTTGTCCGGAATGTGGCTCTGATTACATTTCTCTATCCAAAAATAAACATGGTGCAAAAGAAAAGGATATAGGGAGGGGGGAAGCCTGTCAATGGGCCACCCTCAGGAAAACCTCACAAGATCTACTGTCTGTCTGTACAAGCCGTGGAAGAGCTAAGGAAGTGATCCCAGCTTGGTGGTCTTATTTTTAATTAAAACAAATGAGGCTCTTTCAGCTGCTGCAGATAAATATTTGATGAAAAAAGACAGGGACAGATGTCAAAAAACTGTAGTAAATAAAGAATAAGACCAGAAGAGCAAATGTTACCACAGCATTTTATATACAAAAAAAAAAAAAAAAAAGAGGAAAAAAACCACTTTACAGATACCACTTTACAGATCTCTGTCAAATGCCTAGTTTTACTAAGATCATTCCAGAAGTGGGAAGATTAATTCTTCATATTCATGTTGACAAAGTAGAATGAAAATACACATGCATATAGATAAAGAAAAGTTTTTAGGCTGACTTGTTGCACATTAGGTTCTTAAACAAAAGGGTTAGTTCTTGGGCCATTGATGAGACAGAAAACTTCAAAGCCTTTTTTATATTTCCATGAGAGTTTATGTTGATTATAGACTGACTAACAGAGTTTTGCTCCAAAATATATGGTAAGGATGCACAGTGAGAAGGTGCCTAGCAAAACATAAAAGCAATATCCCTATTGCAATAATGTGTCATAATGTTCACAAGTCATGTCCTTTACGAATGGTTAATTTTAAAAGGTGAATGTGGTACCATTCAACCTATTCCTGAAGACACAGTTATGTTTATCAGTACACTTGCATCCAACTTCAAGCGTCACCTTGCTCTCAGTGGGGATTTACACAAGATGACTTCCAAGGGTCCCTTCCCACTTCAATTCTTCTTGATAGCATTGGGTCCAGATTTAGTTTACCTTTTATCAAATTCATGTATACTATTCTATGAAAAAAAACGGATCTAATGGAATGAACTTAAAAATAGGCCATTAAAGAAAGATGAGTCATGAAATAGAGGAAAAATCGCAGTAGTTCAAGATTAACATCTTAATTGTTAGCATTATATAGGCATTGCCTGCGAGTTTACGGTCTGATCTTGCCTTTCTTGGGTAAAATGGATATTTCCATTGAGTCCAATGGGAATTATACATCTGAGTGTGAAAGAGCTGATTTTATAAGTAGGCCTTACAAAACTGTAGAGTGAGTGTGAACCATCGGAGTTTCAATGGAAATATTTAATGTGACACCGACATTAAAAATCACACAGTGATTCAGGTCACCAGCAGCTGGATAAACTGGTATCATCCAAATTCTGAAAATATAAATACTGGAGTTATGAATGAATGGAGTTCTGAAATATATATCTGACTCTGAAGATGCTTAAGAAGTAAAAGTAAAAAGTTGATTGACTGCTGTGCGTAAGGGTCTACATGGGGATACTATAGAGCTATAGAGTCCGAGAACAGACACAGGTGAAAGCAGAACACACAGAATCACAGAATCCTAGGGTTGGAAGGGACCCTTGTTGTAGATCATCCAGTCCAACCCCCTGCCAGAGCAGGGCCACCTTAAAGCAGGATGCACAGGAACGCGTCCAGGCGAGTCTTGAATGTCTCCAGAGATGGAGACTCCACCACCTCCCTGGGCAGCCTGTGCCAGGGCTCTGCCACCCTCAAGGGAAAGAAGTTCCTCCTCGTGTTTAGGTGGAACTTCCTGTGCTCAATTTTGTGCCCGTTACCTCTTGTCCTGTCACTGGGCACCACTGAAAAGAACCTGGCCCCATCCTCCTGACACCCACCTTTTAAGTATTTATAAGCATTGATAAGGTCCCCCCTCAGCCATCTGTTTTCCAGACTAAAGAGACCCAAATCCCTCAGTCTTTCTTCATAGGAGAGGTGTTCCAGTCCCCTAATCATCTTTGTAGCCCTATGCTGCACCCTCTCCAGCAATTCCTTGTCCTTCTTGAGCTGAGGAGCCCAGAACTGGACACAGTACTCCAGGTGGGGCCTCACCAAGGCAGAGCAGAGGGGGAGGATGATCTCCCTCGACCTGCTGGCCATGACTATGTATTGGTTAAATTGAGAGGTATGGACCTCTATAAAGACTACAGGAGGTACTTCATAGCTTGCAGAACGTCAAAATAAATGATCGTAATTGTCTCTTCTGGCCGCAGCACCTGTGAATTTGTAGTGTTCAGCATAACATTTTATCCCAAACCTCTTGGGGATTTCTGAAGCTTGCACAAAAGTTCTAATCAATGGATCATGCAAAATACCCATCCTTTCCATTGTTGCCAGTTTCAGACAAAACCAGAGAGTGATAGTCTCAAGTGCAAAACAATCAGACAGGTAAATTCTAATTTGAGGATCAAACATAAAGAACTCAATAGCAACCCTGCTTGGCACAAATTTACTTGTGATCTGATGGAAACAATCTGAACCCAACAAGCTTCCCCAGATAACAGTTTGTCAATTTCCCATTTCAAAGGCAGCGTGATAATTGAAAGTTTCCAGATATATCACATAGAAATCAAACTCGCAGCAAATAGCAAACTTTCTGATAAAGGCCTAATCCTAATTCCATTGAAGTCAATGACAAACTCCAGCACCTTTCAATAGAAGTTGAGCGAGGCCCAAGGTGAAAAACAACTCTAAGAACAGTTGTAATCAACTCATTCCCCAGTGAGGACAGGAGAAGTGTGAGAGGATTCTTTACGAGCAGTGCCTGGGTTGAACATTCTCAAAGAGTGAGTTTGCAATGATGTCTGACACTGAGCATTTTAAGGGACCCTTGCAGAAGGTGATAGTATTTGGCAAGGTCAGCATGTCCCCAGTTAGCATGGCATTACCATGCCCAGCTAAGAACTTACAAGGAACCTGACAGCAGTTACCCTCTTTATTTAGCCTCAAGCTATCTATGGGCTGTCAACACAAGCTGCAGCCAAACTGTTGTACTAGTATGAGCGTAAACAAACAGTGTGGCTGATGAAGCAAAAAATGAAATGAGTAGGCAGAGGCTGGGCAACAACTTTGCCTCTGTTTTCTAAACAAGTGTAAGGACTACAAAATGTACAATAACAAATCTATGGCATACAAGACACGAGAGAGGCAGGGAACTGATACATGTGCTGCTTCCGTATGCCTCCGAAGGTGGACGCAGCTAGAATGTGATGCAGCCGCAGGTGAACAAAGAGTGATTACAGTGGATACACAGGCACCCGTTACAGATAAACACTCAAAATACCTGTACACCAGTTCTGTGCTTCTAGAGCTATGTCCAAGCAGTATTGTCATATACACAGGCAGAAATTGAGCAACTTTTCTATTTTTTAGAGTGCAAAGGAAATGGATGGGAGACATGTTTGATGTTCCTAATCATCAGTGAGGTGTTTTATAGAGATCCACTTCTGTAAAGACTTCTAGGCTGGGTGAAATACAAGCGAAAAGGAAAACCCAAATTTTCTCCAATTCCTTGTTAAAAAAGGTAAGGAGAAGGTCCCAGAATAATAATGACTCCTTCCTCTCCTTTACAGATGACGTTAAGGCAGGCAGAAATGAAAGGACTCACCAAGGTTATGCTACACGGTCAGGATTTAATCTCAGAACTTCTGAATCCAAAGCCAGTGCCTGAATGACACATTCAGTTTCTTCTCTGTGTTCCCCCACAGTCTTAGGCCATGTGGCCACTATTGGTGAAATGAAAAACAGGTGCAGATCCATGAACAGATGGGAGACAAGCCCTGGCTGATCTCTGGAGGATAATACAGAGTTGTTTTCCGGCAAAGAGGATTCCAAAGAACCACAGAGGCAGCACCCCTGCCCTAAAACTGAAGCTGCTCTGCCTCACGCTAAATGTTATCTCCACCAGCCCAGCAAGTGGGATTTTTGAGGCAAGGTCTGTTGTCTGTCAGCAAAGGACACTGCCTTACTGACCTCTCAGACTTGCAGTATTGGTATCTCTGTTTTTCAGGCATGCCTATAAAGATCATAGAAGACTAATTGCAATTCCTTTCTTTGCAGTAACGAGAGCCAATGTTTCTATGTTGCTGAAACACGAAATTTCTTCCCTTGAGTAGACAACTTTGGAATTTCTAACCCTCAAAAAATGCCATTAGTCATACGCAGAATCTTTCTCTGGGAAAATCACTAGTGGTATGGTATGGGACAAGTCAGCCAGGTAAGATGAATAATGTATTTGTCCCGGATCTGTAAGAACAGATCTACTTGTGATTTCCAGTTCATGGGGAGCTGATGGCTTACTCCACAATACGTGGTTAAACAAAGAACTTGGACTGCTTTCTCAGTGGGAGAGTGATAGTGGATAGCTAACAGGGCAATTGCTTGCTCCTAAGCACAGGACAGAGTGCTTGAATGCAAAGCACTTCCCTGCCTTGTGTGACCCACAGTTACAGTCCCTGCATGACAAAAGACACATTTTCCCTGCCTGTGTCACCTGAGCATCAGCCAAAAGTTATTAGGGAAGGCATGGCAATCCTCAGTTTCCACAGATCCACAGATCCAGAGGACAACACATGCAAGAGGACAGGGTTTGTTTTATCCTAGGTACTATGGGTTCCAGCCTTCTCATAGGTTTCTTCTGCTTCTTCCAAAAACACTCTTTTAGTGCTGTGTCTGAGAGATTAGTTGTCCTTGCTAAAGCTGCTTTTACAGCAAAAATGCATGTCCGCTTGTGCCAAGAAACTCAAATAAGACCTCACTGTTTCGTTAGACTCTATTTAAATCGGGTGCACAAAACCTGATTTGCAACAGTAGGACAAAACCACACTATTAACATACATGTATTCTGCTCATATTAAACTGTAAATCAAATTGGTTGGGAAAATCTATCTTGTCCCAGTTTTAGTCAGGTTTTGAAGGAAAACATTCTCCACAGATGACACTAATAGAATTTAACAGCAAAGACCACCCAGGACACTGGGAATCTCAAACTGCTTGGCCTCAGGTTCTCCGATTTGTTCCCCTCAGCTTCATCTGTGCTCTTTGAGAGGCAAAAAAGAGCATTTCCTTCATTTTCAACTTGGATTTCTCTTCCAAATGAACATTCGTGAAAGCAGCTGGTCCCAGAGGTGGAATGTTCCAAAACCCCATTTGGAGCCAAATACGTACATTATGGACTCAGTCATGACACCACTTTATAGAGAACAGACAATGAGGTTTAGATCTCGTAAGTACCTTTCCTCCCTGCAAGTAAGTTCCCTTCCCCCATTCTTTTGGAAACAGTCTGTATTGGAAACAGAGGATGTAATTTATTTTTATCGCCTTCCCTGTCAAACTGGCCAACTGCCACTGGGTTCTGCTTTCAGATGTAGGGAGAGGCAGGAGAATCACAATGAAGAACCATTCATTTCAGTGGCTCCTCCTCTGTTTCCTTATCTTATTTTGAGGCTACCTACTGTGCTATCTTATCACTCTTTCTAATCCTGCAAAACTTCTCAGCATCTTGACCCCTCCGCAGAAAGATCTGACCTGCTTAGACCTCCCTGCTTCTCTACTCTGCTCCCTTCCTCACAGAGTGAGTTGCTCCTTCCTTTGTTACTTTAGGATTCCTTTTTCACTGCCTATTTTACCCCTCACTCCTCTTTTTCCTAGCTCGTTATATTGCATTACATTTCCTAGCTGAATGTACGTTCAGCTGCGTGGCCTCCTTGGGGTATGCTTAATTTCTCACTGTCCAGCCTGCCCTTTGATGTCTGCTGAAGAAGGATACATCTTCTTTTCCATCTCTTCACATGTGCCTATTAATTACTCTCTTCAGAGAGACTGTTTACTGACTATCACTCTGTTTACAGTTGAATACAGCTAAACATTTGGTCTTCACAGTTCCCCCTCTTCTACACCACCCACCCAGTTTCTTCCCATTGTTGCAAAATAGATGTCTCCAAATCCCTTTATAAAGTCACAGATGCAACGTACTGACGTTCCCACAGCCAGCCTCCTGCTCTCAAACACTGTTTTTACTTCACTTACAGAGAAGTAAAGAAAGACTTTATATTGGTATTTTTGTCTCCGGTTCTCCAATAAAAAAAGCAGCAGTGAGGCTTAGAAATTCGACCTTTCTGTTGCATACATTCCTACCTTGGGTATTGTAGAAAGCCCAGAAAGATCTGTAAGGATGAGACTTCTGACCTGTGAAGAACAGAACTCAGTATGAAATATGCCCACAGAAACGAGAAGGGATATCCCATGCATAAACTGTGGCTGTGTCTTCATGGGATCAAGGGGCCTTGGGCAGAGGGAATTTTAGTAGGCTAGAGGGGGATAAAAATTACCCTAGCAAATGTGTAGAAGATAAGAATTATACGGTTATAATACAGCAGTTCAGATCTAAGATGAAAATTCCTTCAGATGTCCTTCTCATTCCATATGGAGCTTAAAATATTACAAAATGATATGAAATAAATTTAAAACAAATGTGGGCTAAATTATGTTTTTTTCAATGAACAGATTATTGTCAATCTTTTGCCTTAAAACTGTATTTGGGAAAAGGAAGGAAGCAGATACCTCAAAGTGTTTAGGAATTGATTTATGACAAGGTGTATGAAGCCCACTGAGTGTGAGCATGAGCAGGAAAGAGCGAGAGGAAGGCTGTCATGGAGAGGGTCACGCACTTGCACAGTTCAACAGTGGAACAACCCAAATACCCCAAACTGTTTCATCTGGGTTTTGGCATGGCATCCTTCTCTGTACAATTAGAGATGGCTGCATTTCCCAGGGGTAAGATTGCCTGCTACTTTCCACTTTCATCTCCTGTTTTCAGCACCTATTACTTTACAGATTTTAACCATGAGAACAAATTTTGCATCCTGAGAATTTAGACTGAAATCTTCTAAGAGTTTCATCAAAAATAATACAGCCTTTCCAATACTTTGATTAAGAAAAACTGCTGCTTTTGCATATTCCTTTTTTGTTACTATTACTGAGGGATTTTACTGCCCATAAATTTACTGCCCCCAAATTAAAATGATAATGGTCTGATGTGTGTTTGTAGGTCCTTGTATCAGGAATGTTCCTTTTCATTGAAAAATTACCTAAACCAGCTACTGCTTTAATAAGCATATGTTCAATATAGGCTTATTAGGTTTGAGTTGAATGAGACTTCCCATGTAATTACTCCTGCCAGCCCTCAAGGTGATCTCAATGCTGCATGCCAGAACTGAGAAGAAGGGCTCGCTCTCTGTTCTCCTGCCCCTGCTGCTCTCTTCCACATGCTGAGGAAGAAGAGTCAGCTGCTGCTTCGGGCTGAAAGGAACCGAAGCCAGCATGCATCAGACTGGAAGGGAAGAGAAGGACCATCCCTCGAGCTGTAAGCCTGAAGGGTCAAATCCTCAAGGATGGGCGAGGGGCCAGGCAAGAAGTGTCAGGGGTAAGGGAGGCAGAAGTGTCTCTGACGCTTACTTGTGGGTGCTAGAACCTCGCATTGTTGAATCTCACCATTGCTCCTCGCGCTGGAGCAGTAAACCTGTGCCACGCTCATCATTCCATTAGTTACTTAGCAGAGGCATGTACCTGAAAATTAAACGCTTTAAGCTTGCTTATCACCGATACAGTTTGGAGGCCATATCTCATGCAATGGAAGCTGGGGATGGGGTGGGAGGACACAGGAGGAAGGAGGCCCAGGAAGGCCTGTGGAAGCACGTACAGACAGATCGGTGTACACAGCCTTCCAGCCAAAAAGTCAGCAGTTACAGAAACAGTAGAATTACCCAGTGTGTGGTTGTGGTTGCTTTTCATCAGTTATCCTGGATATGCGAAACAGCCACACCAGAATAACAGACAGCGAAGTTTAACAGCCACGTATCGGTTTTGGTTTTGTTTGCACTCTTTTCCCTGATACTAAATACAGAATCTGTATTTATAGCCAAAAAGCTTTATGAGTGCTTTATTGACGTATTTGTTATACTTCTATATAACAGGATAATGATGACCAGCTGTCTACAGATGGCAGCTGATAATTTATATTGGGTTACTACCTTTATATTCTGTAGGCTGTCCTTTTTTTTTTTTTTAATTTTTAGCAATCTTGCCCTCTTGTTGTATGTGCATATTAAGATGCTCACACTTACTATTCTTGCTTGCTAGGAAAGAAATGAGTATTTAAAAATCTTTATGTTTAATTACACTTTCAGCTATTACTTAGTCATGTAAACAAATTAAATGGACATTTAATTAAATGTTATCCTTTTAAAAGGGTAAACTGGAAGCAGAGCCCATCGGCTTAAAACTGATGTTGTGTGCATTTATCTTTATTAGTCAGGTAGTGTTAGGGATTAATGTACTTTAGCTGTTATATTCATAATCAGATGCATTAGCATTTATGTCTTTGTAGCATTCAGAGGATCAGTGAAGATGCGAGCTCTCTTCTGCTAGGTACCACCCAAAGAGACCTCAAAGTGGAGCTGCGAGAATTACTTCCTTTCCTTGTCACCTTTAAAAGAAAACATTGTGACACCCTCTTCAGCTTTTGCAGGTATGAACCGAACACTCTGATGACAATTCAAAACATGACCCAAAAATTTCCCCTACCTCATCATTTAATATTTATATACAGGAGATTTCTCTCCTACAGAGCAAGTTTTCAGTATTTTGAAATATGAACTTTTCATTCTAGTACATCGAGGTTCTAGTCTGAGTGAATGAGGCTGATACAGTAAATATCAAGCCACAAACACCCCGAAGAACTTGTCTGATTTTGGAAGCGGTTATTTCAGCAGTCAGAGAAAATCATTTGGGAGTAGTCTGGAACACCTAATCTGGCTGTGCAGCAAACAATTGGCTATTTGGTGTCGTTCCAACAAACACATAAACTAGGGCTAGTGATTAATTCTTCTGCTGTGGTAAGGTAATGCTTCTGGTACTGTGTGTCTCTGATCATTTATGGGTGCTGGGGAGTGAAATGGCGAGCGATACACTACTCCCCAGACAGCTCATTCTACACATAAGTTTATAACCTCGTGTTTGGCAAACTTGTAATGTTTGCTACACATTTGATTGTTCATCAGATTTCTTTAGCCATGTTTGAATATAAAAGACTTAACTTCTACAATTCCACCACAAGTATTTCTTTTTCCTTTTTGCAGCCTGGGTAAAGAGGATGTGCATTTAATGAAACACGGTGTGTCAGAACTTCCATGAGCATAAGGAACCACTTAATTTACTTGTATATAAATAAGTAATCTAGCAAACTAGTAAATCACTCTGTTCTGGCATTTCCAAGAGTCTTCCTTAGCCATGAAAATACAGTGATGGGGGACAGAAAAAGCCTCAGCACTAAAGTAAGAATGTAGGGACAAAAATCGGTGTTGCCAAATTAGCAAGACACGGCTGTGTTCGTTTTGTACAAGAGTTTAATGTCAGGCCCATTTACTTTGAATAATTTCCTCCTGGGTTTTTTTTTTTTTTTAAGAGCCAAATTGTTGAGTTTTTCCAAAACAAACATAACTTACTATGTTATTCAGAGCTTTGATGGAAAGAGAGAGCTCCAGCTACAGGATCAGCATAGGTTTCTCATGCTTTTTTGAGGTCCAGGACTAGCAGGGGTCTACGTCTAACATAGACGGAATTTTGAGTTATATTGTAAATGATTTTCTCATCTGTTCAGTCACATTTGACAGCAGTCACTGTTCTGACTGATATAGTTTATATTTAATTCCTTTTGTCTCTAAACGTTTAGGTGATACTCTCAAAAATATAGGGGATCTCTCCTGAAAATGAAAGAGCCTTGATATTGTTGTTTCTCTACTCTAGTTTACCTGAAATAATCAGAATTCAAAATATTTAGCTCAGCTGCTGCCTTTCTAACAGATCTGCCCTCCAGGATCAGTTACGATCAACATTTTGAGAGAGATTTTTATCTCACTTGGTATTTGGTATAATTTTTTTTAAGACTTTTTTTTTTAATCAGTTTTTATTTAACAGACGTTGTTAATTGCATCAAAACATTTGGAAAAGTCAGGATTAGGAAAGAATTGAAAGGGATTCTGTTTACAACCCAGACGATTTGCAGTTTCAGAGCCCAAGGCCTGCTCTGTGCAGTTTATGACCGATACAAACACTCCCAGGTGACTGCAATCAAACAGCTCCACTGGCCGCAGTCAGACCAAACACCCACACGTGGCTGCTTGCGATAGCACTTCAACAGCGTATTCATGGCTTAACCAGGGAATAAACTCACAGTATTTCGCAGCGGCATTCGGGTTGTCAGTGGGATTAACTTCAGTAAAACCAGCGATGTTTAATCAGTCCAAAGCAGCCCCCACAAATGGCACCTGACTTGCCTGCGCTTTGACAGTAGACACCTGAAGGGAAGAGGAGGTTTGTAGCCATCTCCTATTAGCACCATTTCCCTGCTTTCTGGGCAGCTTTTCTCTCGCCCCCCGGGGCAGGGGAGGTGCAGAAAGACAGGACCCGGGGCTGGGAGAGGCTGTGAGGGGCTGCAACCTTCCCTCCATTGGGTAGCGATGCCCCTGGACCAGGGCGGGTGCCCAGTGGCTTTCAGCCCTGGCCACGTTTTGTCTGCAAGGACGCAGACAAGGCTTTAAAATTGGGACAAACTATTTCTTCCTTTTACAAGACATTTTAGTAACCACAGGTTATGTATATTAGAAAGCATAAGGTATTAGTGTTACAAACAAAAATCAAAGTTTACCGTCCAGTATCTAGCTTGTCTTTCACAGACTGGTGCATTTTATTGTTGTTCTGCCACAATTTCCAGATGTTAACAGGGAAAATGTTAATCACAGAACAGTTCGGGTTGGAAGGGACCTTAAAGATCATCTAATTCCACCCCCCTGCCCTGGGCAGGGACACCTCCCACCAGCCCAGGTCACTCAAAGCCCCGTCCCGCCTGGCCTTGAACCCCTCCAGGGATGGGGCAGCCACAGCTTCTCTGGGCAACATGTTCCAGTGCCTCACCCCCCTCACAGTAAAGAATTTCCTCCTGATATCCAATCTACATCTCCCCTCTTTGTTTGAGGCCATTGCCCCGTGTCCTATCATAACTCTTCTATAAAGAATCTTCGACAGCATTTACTCAGTGCTGGAGAAAGAAAAGTTAGAGTCCATTTTAAGCCTTTCACAATGCTTTAGATTTCCAGGAAAGCTTTCCTACAATATTCCAAATGTTAATTCTATCAGAATTGTAGTTAACAAAAGTATCCCAACATACATCTCTTCCAC
>VXBO01000009.1:573553-613443 GCA_013400135.1 Rhinoptilus africanus | reverse complement strand
AAAAAAAAAAAAAGACAGCAGCAGCCTGTAAGGGAAAGATGAAGCATTGGAAAATTCCATTTCTACTGACCAACTGGCAGCAGGTGTCACTCAGAAGAGCAGGGAGGGAGCGGCGATGGATGCTGCAAGGCCGGATTTAGAATTACTGCTGGAGGAAGTCAGAATTGTGAACATTCCCTGTGCTGGGGAAGGCGCCAGGGCCCCTCTTCACAGCTGCACCCAGTGACACACACACGGCCCAGCATCGCCTCCCCTCCTCGGCCAGAGAGGGGCCCATGGTGAAAGCACCGGCACCTCCGAAAGGCCTGCCTGTACGCGTGCCGACACGCCTTTTACAGCGTGAACTACATCTCACCGTGATCATTAGACTTTCTAAGGTTACACAGGACAGTATCAAGAGTTGGAAACTCTGCAGTACACAGACAGCCAGGTAAACTTGGGAACTTATACATACAGTATCTCTATTTGCTCTTGACTTCGATGTGCTTTCCCCAGAGATATTAACTTAGGGAAGAGTTGAAAAAGCTCAAACATCTACAAAGCTTGCTCGTGACTTGAGGTTTTTGTCTTAAACAGCTGTGGACTAGGAATTGCATGAAGATTTCACCACTGTCTGTGTATGCCTTGGACATTGCGCACTTCCATTTTCTTTAATTTGCACTTGAAGAAAAAGTGTAGAAAATGTGAAAATTTTCATTTCAAGCTTAAGCTGAACTTTCCCCTCAAGCTTAAGCTATGGGCTTTCCTCCCCCTCTTTTTTTTTTTTTTTTGATCAAACCTAGGTAGATGCAACCATCAATTCAGAATTAACTCAGCGCTGAACTGCAGCGCCCAAGAGGGGCTTAGGTCTTGGAAACCTCTCCCTACGGGACAGGCCTGTGCCCGTGCAATCCCCTCCCTGCCCAGCAGCAGGTAGGCGAGGGGCTGCCCCTCCTCAGCCCCCCGAACCTCTGCACCGGCCTCACAGGGAGCAGCGATGGCCCTTCTCGTGCCTGACGCCGGCTGCGTGCCTCCAGTCAGCTTTTACTCACAGAACGGCCAAAGCGGCTTTTTGCCGGTGTTTTTCAAGCACTGCGTTACCTACGAGGAGAGAGAAATTTAAAAAACTCACTGAGTTACCATGTTAAAAAAAGATGGCACATTTATTGCTACATAAATGTTATATACATAGTGTTTTCTGTTACATTGACAGAAATTTTTTTTTTTTGAACTTGTTGCTGCTGGTTGGAAAGGTTTATCAGCAATACCTTGAAATTTGACACAGGGTACAAATCTGCAATAAACCAACAATGGAAACTGGAGAACAAGATGAGAAGCAATTCATCTCGGACAATTAGCTCTTACAATACTCCATAGGTACTACACGGTATGCTAGAACCCTACTATGGTCTTACAATGCTATTGTAAATTTCTGATATTAATGAACAGGTTATGGTAAATAACCCTACATTTTTACTACCTAATATAGTAAAATAAAGTAAGAAACTTTTTACTGAAAACTTTTTCGATTTCAAAAATCTAGAAAGAGTAATATTTAGAATTCAAGAAATTTTCTTACAAGATTATTGTATAAAAGACTAGCTACAGTGAAAAATAAGCCAAATGTTTTTTTCTTTCTATTTTATGAAGGAAAGCTTCTGGGCATACTGCAAAGTCTAATATAGCCAAAAAGACAACAAGCTTAGAAGGAAAAAGGCCAGGCAGTGGCACGTGATCACTTTCACACGTCATAAGCAACAAATTTGTTTAGCTGATAAACACTGAAATGAAGAACAAGGCCACAGATAGAATCAGGTGTTACTTGATGATATATGCAAATTAAAGTAATAGAAATGAGTCCACTAATTCCACAGACCGGTTTGTGAGGAACCATCCAAAACATGATCTTAAATTCATTAGTTTATTTTAACAATCCACCTTTTGTTCTTTCAAATTAAATGACTTGATAAAAATTCTTGGTTTGTTCCTGTTTTGCGTGTGAACCAATTGCCAGTGAGAAGAGACGCACTGGATAAACACAGCTCCCACAACCTCCGCTGGGGGAATTCCCTCCCATGGTCATTGCAGTGGAAGACAGTTTCCATGGAAGTCCAAAGGGATTTTAACCATTTCAGCACATCTGTGACAAAGGAATACTTATGGACACTGTTCTGGCGGAGAAACATTTAGAAGTTTAATGCTAATATGGCTTGGGAGAGGGTCATCTGTCTGCATTCGATTCACATGGTTATATTTTTTCTCCAGTGGCAAGCCATACGGAAATGACAAGATAATCGATGGATACAGGAAGGAAAAACTGGTGACCATTGCTCTTAGATTCCATTAGGGAAGGAAGCCCACCTTACTGGTGGTTCTATCATCACACTACCTGCCATGGTGAATTTAGGATTTTACTATTCACCAAAATTACAGCCTGAAAAAAATCTCCTTTGTATTTTAATGCATTTTGTGCTTACGTACAGCTAACACTTTACATGTACTATATGTAGTACTTACTGCTCGGAAAACAAAGCAACTCTAACAAAGTAGATTCTCCCCACCCAATTTACACTTCACGTTACAAGCTTTACTATGAAGCCTAGAAGCCTAAAAAGGTTTTGTTTATAATTAGAAAAAAAAAGTTTGAGGAAAGTCTGAGGGAAAATAAAAATCACTTTTTAAATCCAAGAAATGTTATGGTCACAGCACTGCTCCCGCCCGCAGCCTTCGGGAGGCCTCTTACTGGCGTGAGGCAGGGAGCTCAGCGTGGAAGGGGAACTGTGACCATAACTGTTCAGATTACCAGAGACCAAAAATAACATAAAAAAAAAGCTATACCAAGGAATAGTTTCCTATTGCATGGAAAACACTAGTCATATGGCAAAAGGAGAGGAAAGGACAACAAAAGACTTTTCCCTTCCTTTCTTAAGACACTAATAGGTATGCTGGGAATGCTACGGGCCGACGGTTGTCACTGCTTTGTTCTCTGAATGTGAACAGCTTTAGCAAATGCTGGCATCCAGCTGAAATTTCATCAGCTTTTAACATGTTAACTTTTCCCTTTATATGTAGACCTTTACAGTTCCATAACAATAAATAAAATTTGTAGTTACAATGCATTTGTCAATTCAGTTTAGGCACAAGGCAACTTCCACGATGAGTGGAGAGATCACAACAGTCTCTGATTGTGCAGAAGCGACACACTGCTTGCAACAGAATGATATGTTCAGAGTATTCCACGGGCTGAAATTCTGTCTGAAGATGTGGTATCTTCAATCCTGATGCAGGTGTTGACCAGTAGCTTTGATCATAAGATTGCATTTGGGTTTCTTGCTTCAAGTGTTTTCTCCTGTCGGGTTTGTGTCTTCATATTATGTTAGTTGTCTGTGTCCTTGTGAAGAAAGGTCACCTGTGTATCCTACCAATAATTCTGGAATTCTAGAAGGAAATTTGGGAGAAGAAAGGGGTATTAGGAAAAGAATCAAGAAGCAGAATAACATCAACACTAGAGAACTAATTTAAACTGTATCTTATGGCATTTTCAGTCAGTTAAGCGCAAAAGAAAATCACATCGAGAGACACCTGTACTGACTATGCTGCGTTGAACAGGGATCTCTCAGGAACATTCTGTTTGTGCTCTTGGGACATGGGAGAAAGAATAACGTGCAAATCCTCAGACCTTTGATTTGTGTTTCACTTTGCTCTCTAAAATAAGCAGGAGGTAGCACCCCATTTCATGGCTATGCTGAAGGTATGCATTGCCATGTACCCAGTGAGCCTGTACGGCCTCTTCATGTCAACAGCTTACAAAGTTACTGCTATTAAAAAGCAACGATATAGTAAACTTCTGAAACTGGCCTATCGAATTAATATGGTAAGAACAGACTATAAATTCTGCTGTAAATCAAGAATTACCTGACGATTTAGAAGTAGGCTATTGCTCTGGTATGAAATAAAACAAATTAAAGAAATCCAAAGCACTTTGTTTTCCTGAAAAGAAAAGCCATTTTGCTTGTGAAGAAAGAAGCTGCCTGTAAGGGATGGAGGGGAGAAGTACTGGCTTGAATCAGGCCAGGTTTAAAGGCCATTTTGCTGCTTTCTAAGAACACCAGGGAATAATAAACTGTCATGGGATACATTCTGGCAAGATGCACGTCTTTATCTTAAGCTAATATAGAAGCAAACCATTCTATATACACAACAACAACAAACCTCACAAAACACAAAATTTAGTGAAGTCACAGATTAAAATAAGGGCACTGAACTCTATCTCTTCCTCTTTTTAAAAGCGGCAACAGTTCTACCGTTTTAAAAGACACAGAATACCCACAATTTTTTCTTCTCAATATCAACTTTTCCCCAATTATTTAAAAAATCCAACCAATAACCAACATGTAATAAACCCCAAAGACAAGTATCCCTGTAGGGCCTTCCCATCGGCATGTTTTAAATGAACTGCTGTCTATTGGACTTCACAGGGCTTTTGGAAACGCTGACTTCTTTTGCAAAGCTGCAAGCATTACTTTTTAAATCTTAACTATCTTCACTAATACAGACTGGGAGCTGCGATAGTTGGTGATCTCCCCTGGGCAAGTGACAGGAGTCAGAATGGCCGGCCGTCAGCCAGACAGCAAACCCCTGTGAGATGAGAAGCCTCTCTAACTCGTGGGTTGGTATCAGCCTTAGGAAACAATACATGGATTTTTAAATGAACTAATGTGATATTTAGACCATTTAAAGATGTATAATTCATCTCTATTATGCTTGGCTTATCTAGCAAGCTGTTAACGATCCCTCTGATGTCATGCCAAGGTGGCCACCTGAGCCAAGAGATGTAGCCATTGGCAACAACGCATTGAAATGAAGAGACTTTAACAACAAATTCTTGGGGGTTTGTTTAATTATAAACCTAAACAAATCTGCATGCTTTTGCTTATGCTCAGAGATACCAAAGTACTTAGCAGCAGGATAAAGAAGTTCGGTGCTAGTGGCAGCTCAGTAACTAAGAATAAACGCATCTACAACTCCCAGGTTTCAGCCCATCGAAGGCCCCACGAGCCCCCCGCTCTGGCCCCGAGACCTACCTGGCTGGTGTTCACATATGACCCATAGGGTTGGTAGTTTCACTCAGGCCAGGGTGGCTTCCTGGGTGTGGTGTTGGTGGCTCTGCCGATACGGCAGAAACTTTTTCTTCTTCCCTTCTCTTAAGGCAGGCTGCTTTAGGGTTTAGGTTTCGTTCTGCAATAGAAAAGCGATTCTTGACATGCCATAGGCTGGCAGCAATGGGAACACCGACGCATTAACCCCTGCAGTGGAAATAGCTACACAGCTGCCCTCTTCTCCCTCCTATCCCCCAGTGAAAATGCAGGTGTCTGAAGCTGCAGACCAGCACTACTCAAACTCCTAACAGGCATCTCCTAAACGGCTATTTTCTTCAAAAACCCCAAAGTTCACTAGCTGCCTGCGTACACCTTCAACAAACTTATAGAAAGTGCTTCCCTTGTCACTAGAAGTTGCTAAAGTGCAAAATGAGAACTGTCTGTAATTTACAATGTAATAAAGGAGAGGTTTCTGTGCTTTGTTGGTATGTTGAGGTCACACCAACCTCAGTGACATCACGCTAGTTTTAGTAATGTTTCTGCTGCTTTCTTCCCCTCGAGTATGAGCCTGATGGTAGAACAGGGCAGGGGGAACGTCCCGAGTCCATAGTTCTCTTTGCATCCTCAAGTCTGAGAAGTCACCTTGTGCCCATCTCGCTTGAATCAAAGCAATGTCAGTCACACACAGCTAAAAGATTATTATTTTTAAAAAAATTTATTTCCTCGCACATTAAAGCCAGAACTTTCTAACAGCCCATTGTGGACTAGCTAAAGATATTTCCAGCAGTATGTTTCCACTTCGCGCCAATAGATGTAGGTTTGGATCAAGTTTTCAAATAATGACAGTTTCTAAGAGTCAGCTGTTTCTGTTCTTCAAAAAGATGTAAATTGCAATGGCCAGAAAGACACACAAAAGGTACTAACATATTCTACCACCACACGCCGAATTCCATCAGCATTTTGAGGCATTTTGCTAGCTGTCAGTGAATTCTGTTCTGCAGATAATTTTAACTGCAAGGAGACTGCCAGAACTGGCCAGAATGCACAAGCCCTTCCCCTGCGCTGCACAGGTGCCCCCCTTGTCACTGCACTTTGCTTTTCACAGGGCATTTCACAGAGTCTAGCTGGGCTGACACAGGCAATTCCAGATGGACTTGCTAATTCTGCTTTCACCCAAGCCATCGTCAGCAGCCTCCTACTGCATTTCCTCAGGATGAGCGCTCCCAAAGAGCCTACTAGGAAAAAAGCCACGCTAACTTTTCTTAATCACAGTTTTCTTTGTTTAACTGTGGCTTGCCTTCAAGTTTTAAGGAAGATTTAATTATGTGGAAACTTTGAAAGAAGTTAATTTACAGTGATTTAGGAAAATAAAAATGTTAGCCTACAGTTAGAGCTTAAAATCTGCAATGTTTCATTTTGAACAGCACCAATCACAAAATGAGCAGCTTCATTACCAGCAGAGAGAGGAAATTGTCTACACAATTATACAATGCACTGGTGCCAGGCACAGCCCCGGAGCTCGCTTCCAGGAGCAGGTGCAAAGGAAGACAGGCGAGAGAAAAGGGGGAACGGCCTCTGCCCCAGGAGGCCCGGCACGGTCCTGACAGGCTTCCTCCCACGCACAGCAAGTAGAGGTGACACGTAAACGCGAGGAAGGAAAAGCTCTCCGTTTCCATTGCCTGTAGAATAGGGCTGATCCAACTGCAAGTACACTTACAAAAACATTTCTACCAGAGGCGTAAGGTTCAGAAGCAACCTCTGACCTGGGCAAAAGTGACTTTATACACTTTCACACAGAGCTCTCTGTGGATTACACATCTGTCAGAACAGAGAGACGGACTTGATGGGTTTTAATCATTAAAAACCGTGCTTGATCAATGTTATTCTGACTGCTTCATAATATTCAACCTTAGCTTCCAGGCTATGGCAAACACTTTCAGACCAA
This sequence comes from Rhinoptilus africanus, assembly GCA_013400135.1. NCBI lineage: Eukaryota > Metazoa > Chordata > Aves > Charadriiformes > Glareolidae > Rhinoptilus > Rhinoptilus africanus. The sequence continues at coordinate 606,420 of VXBO01000009.1, read as the reverse complement.
AACGATTCCCACGATCAGAGTCTCAGAGACAGGCTTTCAGGGAAATAAAATACATGCAAACCCAGCCCTGATCCAATTAAAGTAGAAGCGAGTTTCCTCTCTCCTCCCCAGTATATATTTAGTATAAAACCCTAAGTAAACGCAGTTAAATTCACGCATTTTAATATTTCAATTACGTGGGGTCCATCTTAAAATAGATCTCTCATTTTTGCCAAAGCTTCTGTACTACTAACTACATGCCTGTTACTATTTAAAGCAAGATGTTCCAATATTTCAATTTATCAATTTACCTCAGGTGAAGAGATGGCTAATCGCACAGGAAGAAAAAAAGATCAAAGTATAAACCTAATACCCCCACTTCTCTTCCCCTCCTTTTTTTTTTTTTGAAGTAATTCTTTGCTTTTCCTAAAGAACTCCAACACCGTTACAGAACAGCAAACAAACTCTGAGTAACTCGTGCATCCCGTTGTGCTGATTTCAAGAGGCCGACCCTGTTCCATCAGCAAGGCTACCCTGCAAAGTGCCGCAGCACGACGGGCGACTGACCTCTGACTTGCTGCTCTAGACTGAGGATGACCGCCACAGCCTGGTGAAGAATCAGCAGTTTCGTCTGGGGTTTTTCGCTCTTCAGGTGAAGCTGACACATACGGCCAAGTTCTTTAAATGCCTCATTAATATCTCGTACACGCAAACGTTCCCTAGCGTTATTTGCCATTCTCCTCTCCTTTTCTCTTTCTATTTTCTGCTCCGGGTTTAAATCTTCATCTTCATTAGTACTGCTGCGAGAAAGGATAAATAAGAGTATGTTGAAATATCACTGGAATTTCAAACAATTGATTCTGCTGCTGGTGCAAAATTTTCAGTTGATGAAATTAAACTTCTTCCCACTTAATCTATTTCATAATGAGATATATTTAGATAACTAAGAAAGCGTTAGATATCAATGTGCAAGTGTTCAAGGTAATGCTTGCTGTTCCTGCCTTTTCTGAAAATAAACGTTAAATGGTTTCTGCTTGAAGAATAGCCACAGAATATTGTCTGCAGATGGTAAATACCTCTAGGAAGAACAGTGGCAACGCGCTGCCCCTCGAAGCAAAAGATGTCCCCAAACCACCACTTCACTCAATTACTGACAAAGGTTCAGTGAGAGAACCCAGCCATCTTGTCAGGTGAAGAACAAATAATTTTCAACAAATAGTTTTTACTAGTTTCCAATATATCAGCTTATATAAAAAGGCATTCAAGTAATTTTCAATTTAATGTGCTTATTAGAAAGTTTTTGGTTTTGTTAAAGACCCTCCTGGCCAAATTTACATCTATTTTTTTCTTCTAATATCCAATGTAGAGCTGAACAGTTACACTTAGAATTCTTGTATCACTCCAAGCGATTATATTAAGTTAAAAGGCCTTTTTTTTTTTTTAAATATAGGACTGTCCAACTAAGTCTAAAACTCAGTAAAACCTCTGCCCTCCTAATATTACTCCTCTAAAATGCCATTAGTCACATGTGATGGTATAGACTCCGCTGCCTGTGGTTGCAAAATGCCAGTTGTTTACTGTTATCTCAAATTCCAACGCCTGTGTCAGGCCTATCGGGCAGATCCAGGAGCATTTTACCCAGTGTCAACTCCATGGTTTTTTGTCTATGGTGCAGGAGGCCAAGCAGTGTTTAAGAAGGTTTTTTACCCACGGTGTCCAGCCCAGCCCCGCGTGAGCAGGCTGCCGCCCTCCATCCCAGCAGCCTCGCATTTAGCAGCACAGCCCTGGCCCAGGTACAAAGCATCACAAATTTCAAATTTCTACCCTTTCCCTCCTCCTCTCTGCTGGGCAGGGCCCTCTCCGTCTGCTACTCCTTATCCCTACAGGCAGATACTAGGCCAGGCAGTAATGTAAGGGAACACTCTTCAGGTGATTTTCCCAGAAAACCCTCTATCTTGTATCTAAATAGATACAAATACTGTAAACTATTTATCTATTTCAGCTGCCTAGTAATATATGCACTGAGGTAACGTAAAAACCTTGCAATAAATTTGTCAAACTTAAGGACAACACACTACAGAGCTTTAATGAAGCACAAATTCTCTAGTTCACATCAGCAACCCACCTTGTTCTGCCTCTAGATGAGACCTTGATATCCTTCTGGGAGGACTCATCATCCGATTTCATGTCATCCGATGAGGGGGGTTCATGTATATTTTCATCCTTCTCCTTATGTTCAGACTTGATTTCTGTTGGACCGATAGCCACAGACTGGCTCTGTAAGCCGCCCGACAATGCTGCAAGCAACCAGAGATCAGCGTGAGCATCACAGGAGTGAAACACTGAGGGGACTCTCAAGTAGACATTGCGGATGGGAGGCCAGAGCCAAGCAGGCGCCTGGGGAGACAACGGGAGGGACTACACTCTGACAGCAGAAACCAGAGCAATCCTGGGAACACTGCTGAGCTTGGACACGTGTCGTGGGTTGTAAAGGGACCATGATTCATACAGCAGCTCCATCAGTAACCGCTTAACCTAAGAAAGACACGGCTAAAGACAAGAGGATGCTGAGTGAAGTAAGGAAATGTGCACTTTGTCTGTGCTGCAAACCTAAGGGCAGAGCTGCACGGACAGCGAGGCCTGGGCTTGGGCCAAACGTGCAACACACGTCCCTAAATGGTGCAAGCATGCGAGCGAGTAAGCTAAATTCTGTTTGCTGTAGCTCACTTCTTTAAGCTAAAAATTGAGGGAACTGTAAACAGTTGTGTGGAATGACTTCCTTTTATCAGGGAGGCTGAAATCTGGCTGGAGCTTGCTCTGCAGCCCCCTGGCCAGCTGGGAAACGGCTGCGGCACGGCAAATGGTGTTGTGGCTACTAACACCGAAGAATGGGGCTGTAAACGCAGTCTCTTCTGCTCAAACTACACCGGGACAAATCTGACACAGGGACACCCTCAAAATTGTTGCGGGAATCCCTAACAGGGGTGGTTTACAGGATTTATCTTTTATTTCCCAACATTATCTATGTCCCTGTCCCCTGCATTGATTCAAGTTTACCAAGACCCACAGCCCCGCTGGCTCTGGATTACTGCAGACCCCGCTCAGCGTTTATTACAGCTGGGAAGTTACCTCTGTAGCTTTCTTGTGTTTTATGATTTAGTTCTGTGCTCTGAGCAGAAACTGTACTGGGAAGAACTGAATGGTTGCTGTTGAGGCTGACGCTTTCTTCCCGGTGAGTCCCAACCTACAGGAAAGCAAAGCAAAGATTTCCATTAAAGATGTGATTCAGAGAAATAGTCCAAAAATAGAAATTTAAAAGACTTAAAGTATTTGCTGGATTAGAGACCCGAGTTAAAGTTCTAGCTCAGTAAAGGAAAGATTTAGTTGAAAGATGCTGTTACACTAAACCACTTGATTACACCATCCTGGATTAAGCTGGGCTTCAAGCAGTGACCAACACCCGTTTGGAATAACGTACCAACCCAGCAACATTTCTCTGCCGTATTTGCCCCATAGAACACTACAGAATTTTCCCCTTGATTTCTAATACACACCTGAGGAGTGTAGGATGTGACTAACATTTGATCGCTTTAAACTAATCCAACTATCAACTCCAGTACTTACAACATTTTGAGTCTTAAAAGATAATCGTGGGGGAATAACGGTCTTCCCCACGTGTGAAAGGCGTGCATACCGCCCTGCACTCATGTATGCAGGTGAGTACGTACACACACATACACTTATAAAACATAAATAACATCTCATTTCTTCTTTGCTGAAACAGGATTAAGAACTGGATCTAATATAAACATATTTTATTCACTTTAATAATTCTCTCTTATTTTCTTCCTCAGCTCACTACTTTTAGTTTAGTCCCATTACAGAATCTTACCATACAAAAATAATCCAGGCATCTAACTGTTCTTACCACCTCCCTCAGTATTTTCTAATTTACTACTTTATAATACATCATGATTAAATTTCTAAGCAGCGAGCATTGAAATAAAGAGTCTAAATAATTCAAGTTTTTGCAAATTTAGAAGTTAAGATACTCATGTAAGATAGCTATGAGTGCACACACCTAGCTTGAAGAGGCAAATTTATTGAAAAAATTGCTGCTCAATATAGAATACTGTTATCAATGCAAACCTCTATAAGAAAAAAGAATATTCTTTTGTTTGAAAAAGGAAGAGGTAGACACACTGCCTGTATTTAAATAACCTGGAACGCAGACCATTTAAAGCTTTTGATTCCTAAAGACATAAGAGTCCTTTAAATATTTATACTATAACCAATATAATACAATTAAACAGTTAAAAAACTGAACAAAGATGAGGGATTCTACTATTATTTGTATAGTTACAAAAATTGGCTACAGATGAAGCTTTTTATTGGAACAGTAGCAAACATGTCAACTAGAAGATTAAGCCTTTAATTAAATAGGTTTATTGCCTGGAGTTACACATGAGAACCACTGTTTTTCAATAAATCCTTCAATCCTAGTAAACTGCTGAGCTTTGAATCCCTCTTGAGTAATTAATGCAGCTTTTACCTTTCATGTCTTAGTATGGGTTTTACCCAGAGAGAGATAAATACCCTTATGCAAGTTTATCCTTTGTTTAATACACGCTCATTCCTGAAAGCTAACGCACAGAACAGGGAAGGGAAGGGGGAACACCCCCACCCCCCCCAAACTAAGATCAGGTCATTCCGGGCTGCGATTTGTAGCTATTATTCTGCATAAAATCTCTTCTTCTATACTGACGAATATCTGTTGCTATATAAAGTATATTTTATCTGAATTTGTGTGTAATAGGCTTTGTTTGTGAGAAGTTCTACTGCTGATACAGTCCCCGCTTGGCTCTTGGGAGCGCCATGAATCCACCGGGAGAAAGGAGTGGAGCCCAGGTCCTCCGGCCTATGAGACTGAACTCTCTACAGCGGGAAGGTGAAACTCATTCTCCACATGGAACTTCCCCAAATTCTGCCCCGCAGGTTGTTTATTTTCTTCTTCTGGTCATGCTTAGTCCTAACACATGAGGGTGCTTTTATTCAAGCTACAGATATTAATCACTTCAGGGCCAGGTTTGTTCCAAAATCTACTTCTTAAAAAAGGCAAAAGTTTCTTAAAGCTGTGTACAAACATAGCAGCTGCCAGAACCCTGGCAGCTTTCAAATCTAGAGTTAATCTAAAAGTGACAGATTAGCAAATCATTTCTGATAAAGGCTGAAAACAGATTAGAAACAAGAACCGAATGCGAGTCCGTGCTCCGGTCCTTTGAAACAGGCTTACAAACTCAAAGCATACAACTTTGATTAACAAGATTTCTGTATAAATCTTAAGAGCTAGAGTGTTACAAAACTGACCACAACATGAATTTTTATCTCTGGTCTCTGATGCACTAGAAAATCCAAAGAGGCAAACGAAAAACCCAAAAACAATCCAACCCCAAAGACTTGCTCCGAGCCCCTGTATCCCACGGGAAGGCCAAGCGCCGTTTCTCGTAAGCATCGGTTATCGGTGACTGCTTCGAGGTGCTGAGCTGCATCTCCAGCACCTTGAGCACGAAGTTTAGAAGATTTATTTTCCCTTTCTTTCCCTCGACTCCCACCCCACAGATGAGGGGGCGCTTCCCCATCCGCATTTCAGCCCAGCCCAACCCCGGCGCGGGGCGGAAGCCGCGGGCTGGAGCTGCGAAGGCAGAGAGTCTCACAGAAACTGCGCTGTGTGCCTTCAGCGTGCGCTCACATCCCTCACCTGCCCGTACTTCCCCGCTCCGAGTTGGGGCTCCCCGCGCATCCAAGCCCTCCACCACCTGGGAAGAGTGGGGGTCTCCCACTGCGACACTGGGGGTTACTGGCATTCACCCCACCAACTAGGTTTATCTCTGTGCATCTCAAGACAGACTAGCACGCAGGACAGCCTGCAGCCACGCTCCAACCGGTGAGTTTAAAAACAAAACCCAAAGAGCGCAGAACTTACTGCAGTCGATTTAAGTGGTAACAGCTGGCATCTGAAACCAGAAAACCAGTTGAGTATTTTTATTTTTGGCAATGGAATAAAACCCCGGGGAAAGCGGGAGCTGGTGACGCAGCACTGCAGGGAGGAGAAGCCAGAGCCACGCTGCGGGAAAGGACCACCTCGTCCCACGAGCGGTGGCCCTGCATCCCACGCTGCAGTTTGGCCACTGATTTTGAACTCTGAGCCGTAAAAGCTTTTGAGAACTGGAAAAAAATGAAATCAGTCTTTGTTCATATCTGCTTTAGGAGGTATCTAAGCATATTGTAAAATACATGACTAGCTGGTCAATTTCGCCATGGTCATTAACATCATTTAAACTAAGGTGAGCATAATTAAGATGATGAAAAGGGCTTTGGAATCAGGATTTGTACAGCTCCAAGTCATTCAGTGGGAGCGTAACCTGGGGAGAAATACCACGGCAGGCAGGGCTCTGAGCAAGAGCGGAGGTTGGGTTGGCCAAGCAGCTGAAACTGCCCTCTGTGGGACATCACCCATCTCCTTAGATTGCTGTTATACCTGGAAAAAAACCCTGGGACTTAAGGACTGACTTTCATCCTTAACTGAGTTTCCAGGCCTTTTATTTATTTATTTTTAATCAATTCAGGCTGTTCTTTTTCCATTGTATTACGATGACAAATAAAAAGCAGCTTGAATAAGAACAAAAAGAGTATTACTTCTTAACTTCTCAATAATACATGAAATAAAATACAAATCAACTTCAAAGGCCACTTAGCAAATATTTGATGAGTTTGAGATATTAAAAATCTATTTGAATAAGTCTAATGGCCAGCCCAGCTAAAAAGAAAACAAGGCCATTCAGAGCCAGCAGGAAATGAAGTCAACTAGAGTTTTAAAATAAATCTGGCTCAAAAATTAAGCAAATGTTAAAATAAAACCATGTCTGGTTACAGTAATTACATAAAAAGGAGTTAAATTACTCATTTCCTAGCTCCTTCTGCCAACATCATCTTCTTCAAGGGAAATTCAATTTAATTTTTTTTCTATTTTTTTTCCTAAAGAAAAAATGTTTTGTATAAAGATCCCTCCTCCCTTGACAAGGAAGTTTCATTTAGTGCTAATCCCAATGAACATTTCTTGACCACAAAACCCTATGAGCACGTCAAACAAAAACAGGCAAACACCCTTATCAATGCTGACAGTTCTCACTCTGTTAGCCAACGCTCATTATTTCCTTAAAATTTATTGGAAGTCCTCTAAAGTAAAGGAGTATTTAATTCCTGAACAAAGTCTAGATCTTATAGTCCAGGTTATGTGTCAAATTCTCTGCTCTCCTGCATTTACTATTTCAAGATAAAACAAAGAGTGAATCAGCACAGTTTGACATTGATTATTGAATACTGTAAGAACTGCACCTCATACGCAGGGGGCGTTACTGAAATGCAGCCGTCACTAATAAACCACTCAGTTTACTCGAGGGCCAAATGTGCCAACCTCTGCTCTGTACATATTTCAGGACTCCATCCTAAGTCATGCCGAATTCCCTCAGCCGCAAGCCGTGTCAAAGGGCACACTTTGGGGACCGGGCAAGGCCATGACAGGATGCCTTTTGTTGGAGCCAATTATTCTGATGTAATAAAATTCAAGTATAGTCCCAGAGATTCTTTAGCTGACTCACTTTTCGAGCCAAAACTGATCTGCGAGCTTTTTTCACCCAGCCAGGATGAAATATTAAAGCAAATCTTTTTTTTGTTTTCCTAATCTGAGTTTATTTCTAGCAGACAGCAAGCATCCTTCAATCAAATCTGCAGATCAATCATTAGATGATGAATCAAGTCTGTATTACATTTAAGTTACACAACTGCATTAAACTAGAGCAGACCAAGGAACCTTTATTCATTTTGGAGAGTCATTTTCCACTGTTCCTATTTTAATCAAAACTGAGTTGATAAAATATTTACCATAACCAAGTTTAAAAGAGAAACAGAGCTTTTTATAAACGTTTCGGCACTATCTGCATTTGACTAGATCTGGCTCAGCAGCATCAGAAGGTTCCACAAGCCAGACAGGGAACAATTTTGTCACTGCAGTTTCCCTCACTCACTTTACCCCACATCATTAAGACCTGGGGAAAGAGAGTTTTCTTTTGTATGACTACATTTCAGTCTACCCCAGAACACTGTAAAACTTTCCCTTTAGCAGCATTCCTTAAATATTAAATGAGGCAGTATTAAAAAATAATTCTAAAGTATTTATGCATCACTTCCTTCATTACTAAAAGTAACCGTGAACTTGCATAGAGACCTGAAGTCAGGTACGCGTTTGGAAAGCACCCCCCTCCCCAAAAGCCCCCAGACACACGCAGCTTATAGCAAGTCCCCAGTTCTTTTTGATGTTTACTGCCGTGGTTCTGAAATTAATATAAATGGATGTGTGACGTGCGAATGGGAGAGCCTGGAACTAATTCTGTTTTATAGAATACAAACCCTTCAGCAATTGGGGTACCTAATTATTTTGATGATAGGTGAAATTTTGCCTTGATCACACAGTACCCAGCTGTGAATCTGTTTTATAACAGAAAATTTCACAGCATGTAACTGGTCTTTAAAATTACGCTGGAAACATGCAAACACATGGCGCCACTAAAATAAGCATGTTTTAAAAAACTCTTTTTCCTTTAAGCGTTTTTGAGAAGGGAGGAATGAAAAGGAAGAAAAAGGGAAGTGAGCAATGCTACAAATAGACTTCGTTTACTGTATAATGCTTTTAACATACTTCTAATCGATGAGAAGCTCGACTACATTTTTTCAGAACAGCTCACATTTTTAAAGAAACTAAGAGAGATGGATTGAATTATTTCACTCTTCTTGGGGATTAATCTAAAAGTTGTTTCCTCTTCATTGTTACTTACGCTACAGCTGTGCTCAAACTCCTTTTCATTTAGAAAAAAATAAGTTTAAATTTTGAGCCTGCGCACACTATGGTTCCACATTCCAACAGCTTCCTCCCAGTCCTCTGCCAGCATCTGCTATTGAAGACTAGTTCCAATTTACAATAAACAGCTTTTCCAGACCAGAACACTTGAAATTCAGTCCTTCTTGACTGCTTTTCCCATTCAGTCTCCCTATTCACCATTTCAAGGAGAAAACTGTTCTGCCAATTATTACACATCTGGAAAAAATGCATGTATAAGCTGAAATGCTCTCAGCAGAAAGTTTCAGCTTTCTGCATATGGTCACAGCAGGATTTTATGGGCCACTGACCAGGCCAAAGTCTAAGTTTTCCCATCTTTCTCCTCCTCCTCCTTTCTGCCCACCCCCACCCCAGCCCTCTAATTGGAAACCCATAGCAGGTGCAAGTGCTCTGCCATCTTTTCCTCCACCAGAATCTCCAGTGGTTTCTTCCTGATAAATATGAACCTTACAGTCCGGTTTTAACTCACTAGGCTCTACGATAATTTAAATGCATCAGCTGTAATTGCTTTGCATAAATATATACGCATTTAAAAATACCGTTACCATTGATGCTTGTCTGTTGGTTGTTACAAGGCTAGATGCTCCGTAATTTGAGTTCAGGCTTCCAATTGGCCCATTGTGGGATGGTCCCAATAAACTATGTATATCTCCGTGGCCACCTGATAGGCTGGTTGAAGGCCCCACAGCATGATTTCGTAGTACATGAATGGCATCATCGAGTCTATCCAAGCGATCCTCCATTCGAGACTGCTGTTGGGATTGAAGAGGGACAGTAACAGCCATTACTGAGGAAATCTGCAGCCTCATCACACCATTAACAGTTTCTACCTCGGAGATATTAAAGATAGAAGATGAGATGTGGTATCAAAAGACTTTGAAAGCACCTACCAGCACTACAAACAAACAGGAAAAAGAAAAGATATCTGGAGATTTTGCTCAAGATAGCATTCATTCCACAAATAGGTGGCAGCTTTTAAAGTGAAGCTTATTATAAGGTTAATGTTACTTAGCTTCTATTACGTGGCATGAATAAGAAAAAAAGGAAATGCTACAAAATAAGCTAATATGGGACAAGAAAGAAGGATTATAAAATCAGCCTCATCACACTGGTACCAATTAAGAGAGGCAGTGGCTTTTTGAGAACCTGTATTAAGAAAAAACTGGACAAAACTTTAAGTTATCATTTTCTAAACTGGATCTTTAAACAGCTCAGTTACTTCATAAACAAAAGCGAGTTCTGTATGTTACTGCAGAAAAGCCTGTCTTAAAATTACTTTCCTTTAAAAAAACAGACCAAAAAAAAGCCCCAAAGCAAAACCCATTCTGACATTGCAGCTCTCTAAAAACTGAAATAGCAGAATGTTGGAGTCAAAAGATGGGTCATACGCTATGCTAATTTAAGTTTTTAATGGGGAATCCGAAGGAAGCATTAATTGAAACACAAAAAGGCACCATCTAAAGTGAAATAGTACCTCACAGACATCCTTTAAGAAGGACATTGCATCTTGCAAATGCTCGTGAAGTTGCTGTTCAACTCGATTTTTCTGGCAAAGTCAAGACAGAACAGGAAGCAAAGCACAGGTTAAGATTAATTCAAAAAAAAGAGGTGAGGAAACAGCTGATGTGCATGTCAGCAATAAATTGTTAGTCAAGTTAATGCAACAGAGATCTGATTGTATTAAGATAAGAAAAGGCTAATATTTAACACTGCAGTTATGTTAGGATTCGAAGATGTAAATATCCATTATATTTAATTGCAAAAATACTGAAGAAAAGAAAATCAATTTAGCTTAAATTTATTCTTGTTAGCCAGAAAAAAAAAAAAAGACATTACATCTGTAGAAACTAGACATATTAACAGGTAATCAAAACCTTCCCTCAAATTTTTCCCTTCCTTCCCGATTCTGTATCAGAAATTTAAGAAAGAAGTCAGTAACTTAAACCTTCTGTTGAATCTTCAAAACAAGAAAATTTACAATGCTGTAGAATATTTCCTCTGTGTTTTTCTGTAAAATGTTTCATTAATTAATAAATGAACATTCCCCAATAACAAATAATAATTACATATAAAATATACGAATACTTTAATGAGAGTATCATGAAAACAAGCCCAAGAGACTACCATTTCGGGGAGAGAGGGGGAAGGACAAGTAAATGCGAAGGCATGAAGTCTTTATCTTTTCTCCAGACTGAACTTTAGATAAGAATTAGCCATGGATTTGTGAAAAGGTACCAGAATCTCATAACAGCGCTTTAGCACCAGCTGTCCTCAGCACAGAAGCCTGATGCCCAAGGAACAGATGGTGAAAGACACACCCTGCCCGTCTTATATTGTTCAACTGAACAGGCCATTTGTTAGCAAAGAATTCATTTGTAATGCTATCCTACTGTTTCCTTTAATGATATGCAGGATTTATACAAAACCAAGCCTTCAACTCGCAAGTAAGAAGTACTATGTTGCTTTCAGCAATTCTTACCAAGGAGTGTAGAGAGTTTTCATAGTTTGGAGATGAGGGGGCTTGTCCTCCACTCCGAGACCACTGACTGGCACCTGTCAAAACGGTCTGGGTTAACGCACACATTCAGGCAGCGTAAGGGGGAAGCAGAGGTGCAGTATTTCACAACGTAATTAAAACCAACATATTCTGCATAAAGGTAAACTAACATATGGGCATACAAAAGGAGGACAAATTCCTTCGTTCTGCCTTACTGGGGGATAATTTTAATATCCTGGCATCTGTAGGGTTAGACACATTATTGACGACAAAGCAGTGGTATCTTCAGAGTACTTCAACATTAAAAAAAAAGTGGACTAAACAGACACACACTGTATCTGAAATACCTGCCTTCTGCCAGTGTCATCATAAAAAGATAGCTGCATTCTTTCTTCTGCGGATTACACTCAGTATATGTAGGCATATCTTTAATAGTGTTAAAATACAAAACAAATATATTTAAAGAAATCAAAGAGACGCTGAATCAAGGGTAACTGGAAAAGCATTTTATGACACCTCTACTGAATAAGCAAACTTAAAGCTAGATCTAAGTGGCTTCTTTATCTTGTCTAGTTCTACATTATACCATTTTAGATTACAATGCATTCAAGTTTAGAAGAGTAAAAATACACCTAAAGTCATTCCCATTTGTTATTTCAGATATAGTTAAGGTAAACTGGCAGCTGAAGAATCACTGACTGTGCAACAAATCGACAATTATATCCATATTACCTATACACTGCAGATTCAAACACATATCCATTCTAATCTGCCATAAATATACCTAATTACTGTGTAAAATGCAGAAATAATTAGATGTGAAATGGAGTACCTAATAAAGCAGTACTTTTAAAGCAAAGCCCGAAGTAGTACAACATGTATTTTTCTCACCAACTAATAATGCATCTTTTATAAAGATACTACATGAAATTCTATGTCCATTAGAGACAGCTTCCTTTCAGCCATACAAATGTAATAATAAAGCAATTACATTAATAAATTATGGACATACAATCCAAAGCAGCTCATTAAAGGAAGAGCCTGTGGGCTTGTTCCTTCAATAACAGCCAGAGCTGTACGTCTGGAAAACTGGGAAAAGGTTTAATAACATTACAGTTCCTTTGTTCAGAGAGCTGCAAGTAGTTACCTTTTAAAGAAAGAGTTTTATTTAACAAAAAGAGTACAGCCTGCATAGCTATTAAAATACCTAAATATTTCCTTTGTAATTAAAAAAAAATAAACCATCTCCAATTTCATAAGAGCCCAGAGCTGCCATAACTGCTGGAATTCTCTTTTAAAATATAACGACATCAGTGAGTAAGTTTATAATTACCAATTTTCACTTCACACAGCTACTCTGGGTTTGGATCTGTAGTCTCCCTCTGCATTATTGTCATTCCTGAACCTGGGAATAATGCTTGGAGTCCCACTCATTTTTGCAAAACATTAACGAAACAACTGCAGAATATTTTGGCTCAGGGTAATGTTCAAATTTTTTTCTGGTCAAAATTCTACTTTTAGAGACAAGACCATAGTGGAGGCTTCGCTGAGTGCTCCCCACTTACAGGGCTGAGTGCATGACTTCCTACAACAAAGCATCAGCTGAATGGTAAGTGGAAAGGCAACCAGTTAAAAGAATGCGAATAGACTCAACACCCGTGCATCTCGTCTGCTAAGTTTGGGAAGGTTTTTTTTTTTAATGGAAAAAGGTACTGTTTCCTTAATGTGAGGCCAGAAGAAAACTCTGAGTGGACTTCTCACAAAGGCAACAAAAAGACAAGGGGGGAGGGAATACTCAACTCCTTCTCCTCCCCAACTCCCCAACTGCAACCTGCAGTTTTTAATCACACCTCTAGTACTGCTAGTGCTCTTTCTGAGCCATGGCATATCCGTCTCCATGTCTGCACAGGTTGCCAGATGGCACCGATTTCCTGCTTTCCTCATTCCACTCCCCCTCCTAGAAGTTTGTGCATGAAATCCACCAATTATGTTAAAAAGCATCCTGGCACCACAAGCCCTGCAATTAACAACTGCAGCTTTTAGTGCAGCACCAACATAGCAGCATGAAAAAACAAATAAGCCAGGCAAGTGTTCGGATTTACAGGGGTCATCGATAGTAATCACTGCGGTATTGTTCTTACTCTCAGTCTCCCCAACGCTAATCCCCCACAGCAGAGGCTGGGTTTGCATCCTCAGAACCCACCCAAACCCTTCCGAATACCTCTGATCCCGGGAGAAGGATTCTTAAAATACCAAGGCTCCCACCATTCAGATCCCTATATAAACTTCAAATACATACACACAATCATTAAAACTATGCAAGAAGCTAAACTCCGGGCAAATTTCTGTAAAACTGGAAATTAAACAAGGGCAGGGAAGACAAGGCACGCACTATTGTCTCAATACTTGGAGGGGGGTTCATCAGGTTGTTCTCAAAGCTTTTACTTAAATTAGTAAAAAAAAAAAGTCGTTAGTCCTTATTCAATAACAGAACAGCCAAACATGAGATTGTATATTGGAGTGTCTCATGAAGTTACTATCTCTCCATGCTTTAAATGGCAAAGAGAGCGCTCCTACTGTAATTTACAATCAAAGGATAGGTAAAGTATGACTTAGTCAAACCTATAATACTAAAAATGCTACATCAACACAGAACTAACAACTGCAAAAGAGGAAAACCACGATGAAGGCTAAAATGCTCCAAAATACATTATTTTAGTATACATAAAACATTTGTTTTATCTGCAATAACTTTTTGGGTCAGGACAGAAAATGGCTACCAGGAGTATAAATAGCAATAAATATAGTAGTAATTACTTTACATTGTGCTTCACTGTGCTCTTAGTGACTCATCTGGGAATAAAGATAAAAGTACAGATTCATAAATGAAGGTAATTAACTACTGGAGCAATTTACCATGGGTTTGATAAATTCTGTATCACTGGAATTGAAGGGGGTGGGGTGGGAGGGTGTAATTGTAAAGCAGATGCTAAGTTTGCGCATGAGAAGGATTTCACTATTATTTGCTTGTATCTACTACTGTCTCAGCCATCAGAATCCAGAGTGCGGGACGCATACCAAAGCGCAAAATTTGGAGAGTTTTACATTTGATACAGGTTCCAACAGACAAAGGCATCAACAGCAAAGGGAAAGACTGTATTTTGGGGGCCTCAAATTTGTATTCTAAAGCCAGAAATTAGCTAGCATTTTCATGCTTACAAAATTAGGTGTGGTATCTAATCAGGTAACTCCAATTGGGATCTTCAAAATTTTAAATACTTTGAAATGTCAGAACTTCTTTCTTCCAGCCACAGAGCTCTTTTCAATATTTGTTTTGAGGTTAAAAAGAAAATAATAAAATTTTTCTGGTCTGATCTGCCTTTTCAGTACAACAAGGATACACAAAACGTTTTTGTCAATTGTAATCACTAAATCAAAAATCCCATTAATCCCATTGTTACTCAATTAAACATTGTTTTTTTCAGTTATAGAAAAAAATGCCCAAAGCAGCTGCTGAGGTGTGCCAGGTCGGATATTCATTAATCCACTAAGTCCACAGAAAGCCAGGACGGCGTCCATTAACCAACGGTGCAGTATGAATGATGAAAGCTTTCTGAGTGACATTGGGTATATAGATCTGCATATTCACACATGGGCGTATATGACTGCATTTTGCATGCAATAGTGTTACTAATTTATTCATCTAGATTACAAAAGTGATGAGCTAAGCCTTTTTTGTACACCTCTCACTACAAGTTAGTTTTATTTTATTTTTATAAAAAGCAAAACACTCTTGCCAAAGAGTGACCAATGGGCAGGACTCCGCAGGGCTACATTAAACAACAGAGAATGGGAAAACAGACTGTTGTATAAATGTTAAATAATTTAACAAATTGCACTATAGGAAAGAACAGGGTTAACGTTACATCATCTTGCTTGTAATTCTAGTTCTTTGTTAAACAACAAATGTAAGTCAATGGAGCTTTCACAGTCCTCTCTATATGGAGAACAGCTGTTCAACTTTTACTAGCCAGCTGAGGCCACAGTGTCTGTGAAAGCTGCGCTACCCACTAAGAGCTGCAGGCAGCTGCCCACAGTTCATCTCCACACTGGAATGCTTCTTCCCACATTCACACTCCAAACACACAAAGCACAGGTGACAGAGGTGGCTGCAATACAGAGCATTTATTTTGAAAAATGCCAGAAATTCTTCTCCCATAGAATGAAAGCATTCATGAAAGATATGAATGAAAAGCTATCCTGTGTAAAAATTGGAGAGTCTCATAGCCTACTGTATTTTCATTAGCGGGAACACACATCTGCTGTGTTTGTCACTGAAAGCTGCTGCACAGTTTTAACATACAGCTTTAGAAAAAAAAACTCCAAACAAATCACTCTTACTTCTCTCTAATGGTACAGAGATCTTTATAGCCGTGACATTCAATGTTTTCAAAGATTATTTTAACAAGCTAAGTTTCAAAGCCAGGTGCCAGGATTTAAGTGAATGCTCATAACAAAATATTTAAGAATCTGTATTTATAGATTTGTGTTTCCTACAATGGAAAAGTAATTCTGCTGATTTCACTGTGATTCCAAACAGGATGTTTTCAAAACAACAGACAAGTTATTGACAAATGGCTAGTCTCTACCTGTAAGAGGCGATGGTGATCCAACTGGTGTCGATGGATTCGATGGAAAACTACTGCTGGTATGATCAGGAGAATAAATCTAACAACAGACGAAAGAGATTGTATATCAATACATGTCATAATACAAAAATAGCTATTAGGATTCCTTTTCATGCTTTAATT
This sequence comes from Rhinoptilus africanus, assembly GCA_013400135.1. Taxonomy (NCBI): domain Eukaryota; kingdom Metazoa; phylum Chordata; class Aves; order Charadriiformes; family Glareolidae; genus Rhinoptilus; species Rhinoptilus africanus. The sequence continues at coordinate 590,180 of VXBO01000009.1, read as the reverse complement.
GTCACTCTTGCTGCTGGATTGATAAAAAAACAATTTGATCCTTCAATCCCAGCTCTGCTTTATTACACTTAAGGCTCTAAAAATGTCCAGAGAACTTTCATTTTCAAGCAGTTGTCAAAATAAGCAGAGCCTGTATTTGACAGTGACACAAGTATAACTCGCCTTCCTTCCACTTTAACAGCAGCAGAAATTCCAGCCTTTTTATCATTGAAGGGGAACGATACACGTAAGAGTTAGCAGTACACAGATAATTAGAACAAACAAAACTTCAGGATAATGGTGAGGAATAATGACTTCCCAAACTTTAGAGAGGTATTTTAGCAGTCAACACATGTTGTCTTCTAAAAATTAATCCTTCACAAGAGCAAATACCAAGAAAATACTCAGCTCTAGTTACTATTGGTACCTATCAAGCGAAAACTATCTCAAATTTTGTTGCTCTTGCAGCACATACAATTTTTCTCTCTTATTTCTGTATCAATTGCTCCCTTAAGATACTAAACCTCAACTTGCAACAATTCATTCCTTGCTATTAATGCAATTAAAAAGTCTTGATAAAAACAGAAGACATTAATGCTTAATGCTTTAATTAAAACTAAAATTTTCAAGATTATTGGAAAATTCAATTTGTGAAGGGAAGTGAATAGGTTTAGAGGCTGATTATGGACTTTAGAACATATTTTTATAGGTCATAGTTCAAACTTGTTTTACTTGAGCAGAGGGCAGGATTTGTTAGTCATCAGATGGCAGTTAAAAAAAGTATCTTCGCTGGCAGTGTGGCTGATGTCTCTTCACACAGACAATATGACAGTTCAGCATTTAGTTGACAATAAACTGGGATTTGGTTAAGTTGCATATTGTATTTTTTTTTGAACTGCCAAAACCAGGGCCCAACAGACCGCATGCTCCTTCCTGGTCTATCATACTTCTTCATTAGAAAAGACCATCCATTCCCTAATGGAAATGCCTCCTCCTTTTCATACAGGCTAGAAAGAAAACACATTTAAAAGAACCAGCTACCTCAGGCCATTGTAGGAAATTCATGCATTGTACGTCAGTATAAAAATAAATCTTGGGTGTCTGTATGGGAACTGTAGAGAGTTCCAGACAGATAAGACACAAAAAATTAAAATGATGTCAGAGCAAAGGCCGTGAAATTTCCTCTGAAACTGGTTGTTTTCCACCACTCTACCTGCCGATTTTATTTTGCTATATTTTGTAAGAGGGAAAACCTCCATTAGACCAAAGGCACAAGTAAAAGAGGAGGTCAGAATTCATTCTGCATGCAGCCCCTGGCCGCTGCGCTGTTAAATGACCAATGATGAACAACCCTGACACCTTCTGCCAGGCTTAAACGGTAACATGACTCATTTTACTGCAACAAATGAGACTCCTCCTCCTATCAGTCATGGTCCATTCCAATCAGCGGGGTGCCAATATGCCAGGGTCTAATGAAAAGGCTCTTAGACAAAAGCTGCACAATTGAGAGCCTGCAGAGCCAAACCTCGGAGCTGTTAGTCCAATTTTTTAAACACTACAGTGTACATTTCAGTTAGGCTTTGTTATGCTAATGTTATTGAGTCTAAAGCAACAAAGAAACTTAATTCATGAATTACTTTTAGAAGTCAACTTCCCTACATTTTCTTTTCTTTTGTGAGGGGACCAGTGGCTATTTAACTACCGAGACCGTACAAAGGCCTTTACCCTAGTTCTGAGGTAGGAATCAAAACATAAGTTATCACAAAGAGGTCTGATATAATCAACAAAGTTAAACAGTCCTCCTGTTTGATCTCCTCTAAATTAAAGACCAAGTGTTTTGATTTGGCATTAGGCAATGAAATAAACCAGATGTTTCTCCTGCCATATAACCCTCCATGGGCACAATCTTAAAGGGTTATTGTTTGGCAAATGTTCAGGGAAACACATTAGAAATGGCACGAATACCCAGATTTTCTTTTCTTTCTATCTATACTAGTTCATTATCCAAACTAATGCATAATCCACAGGGCTTTGGGAACTTTGTGTAAATACTTTCATGTACAATTCTCTTTCTTGCCTACCCCGAGATTAAGACCACAATTATCCAGGCTTAAACCTAAAATAAAAGAACCTTTGCAAATGTATTATCTGGCCTTACATGTTTAATCACATACTATTCTGTATGGTCTTTAATACCTAAACTGAAGAACAAATGTCGTATCCTCTGATGTTTCGCACATGAAAGGCCTATTGTGAGATGTACATCAACAGAATTTTAGAACTAGAAATTCCTCTCAACAGTTGCAGTGGTAGCATTTAAAATCCTAACAGAAAGGCACAGAGCATTGTCTTAGGGGAGGAAAAAAGAGAGTCAAGACAATCGCAGCATTTAAATAAAACTTTGTTCAAACAGAAAAATATTCTTGGTTTAGCAGCCATCAAAATTCATGCGCGCTGGCTTCACCTTGCAGGGGAGACCAGCTCCCTCCACGAGCAGTGCTCCCTTCCCGACAAGCGCGAGGAGTGTGCTGGGTGCGCGCGTGTTGCGGGGTGCGGGGGAAGCAGATGGATGAGGCGAGGGATTTGAAGTGTGCAGACTACGGCATGCACTGATAGAGCAGATGGAATGCATCACCATCAGCTATGACAGAAATGATTTATGGAATGACCTGGCTGCTCCTGCCAAGCAACAACACGGAATGACAGAAACAAGTTTCTATGACAACCAGAGCCCACCCACCAGTTAGATTAAACATTTCTGCCCTGACTTCCACTCGCAATATATTTAGAGTTTTTCCTCAAAACATCAGCCTGGTTTTTTTAGCTAGTGACTTGGGCAAAAATACCTGAAAGGGTAAGAAAATAATTTTAAAAAGGAGAGCAGTAAAAAGCGTCATGAAGTCCCGCAGGTCTAACTGGCCAGCGTGTCAGACTTCACAACAGAAATTTTGGTCAGGCTGCAGAAGAGCAGACATCCTAGTACATCTGCAGAGTAAGGAGGAGCCTGAAGTAAGCAAGCACTGCTGCTTCTAGGAGCCCAGATGATCCCAGTTCTTTTCTGACAGGTCTCAAACAGACAAAAAGAGAGTGTTAACTGCCCTCTGGACTCGCGAATTGTTATCTGCTCACTGAATCCCCCAAAACAACAGGGGCAACATTTTTCTTCTCAAAGCCAGTAGGTCAGAGTTCTCCTACCCAATATGGACATTACAGACATTATCAGATCTGCTAATCTTCTAACATATGACCCTCTGAGGGATGCAAGGGTAACAGGAGCTGCACAAATACACACATTTGCATTCACTGGTATGAGGTTAGGGATGCAGAATCCAACCCAGGAATGGTCTTCTGGGGGCTGCAAAGTAGTCATTTTTATCTTTTAAATCAGACTTAGTCTCCCCCTATTTGCTATATACAAGAAATACGAAGTGGTTCTGCAGCCACCACTCCTACCTCTGAAATTTCTGCTATACTGTATCAATTACTGGTTTAGAAAAAAAAAGTTTTATTCTGCTGCTACATCAATTACTGTTTTATAAAAAGTACATCTGATGGTACTAATGCAAAAATAATTGCTGTATGCATACATATGTAAACAGAGCTTTTAGTAGACTGAAGATACTTGCAATGTTTTACATTATCTACATTATTCCAACAAGAGTTAAGAGTTTAAACTTTGTGCATATACAGCATTTTGAAGGCCGTTCCATAAATTACAGCTATACAACACAGCATTCAAAACGTCTCAGTTTTATAAGGCCACTGAGAAAACATTTTAAACCTTGAGGCAGGATCTGCTGTAAGAGCAATGTTAAAAATATTTTAACTAGAACACACAGAAAAAAGAAAACCTAGACTTTTTATGATTATCTTTTACTTTGTCTAAACAACTTTCTAAATGGTATCTGCCCTAAATTTTTCCATCACCTGAAAAAAGTCAGTCAGAATGAGTCTTCTACAAGTAAAAGCATTTTCCACTTGCTTTTTTATAGACATTTGTCTAGTATACGACATTGTATCATAGTGCATTGTTTTAACTTCATACATGAAAACTCCTGATTTGATATTATAAGATCAACGAGCACATACATAATGGATGCAATGATCAAAATATGTATCTCGGATCTGAATATTCTAATTGCTACTTACAGATGCCAGGGCCTTTCCAAGTGCATCACCTGTCTGTGAGCTTCCAGCACCATTTCCTCTGTTTCCTGTAATGTGGAAAACAAACCAAACACTTATTTTTAAATCTGAAATTTTATTTACTTTTATTATTTTATTCATCACATACACTTGGGCAACCACTTTTTAAATGGATATTCTGAGGAAGTCAGTGTCAACAGAATCAGTTCTTATTATGCTTAAAAATTTAATTAAAACAATTAGATTTAAATTTAGATGCTCTCCTCTTCAAAGTCAAACACAGTATCACCATGATAACTTAAAGACCAACAAGTGAAAGCAGTTAGAAAAAAGACTGAAATTATTTTCTAGAATCACAGGCTAATTTTAACGAACCATGAAAAGAAAGTTCAAAATCAGAAAATCATATTATTGCAGCTTATTTCTAAACTGTTACCACTAAGGTGCTACCCATTTCATTAATTCTTAAAGCCAAATTCACTGAATAGCTCCTTGTGTGTCTCCTGGCTCCCCCAGCTCTAATTCCCTGTGTTGTACTCTCGTCTTTATTTTAGAAAATCCCTGAAAAGCTCTTATCCACCAAGCTTTCTGTCACCCCTGCTCTGAGTTGCATGTCAGCAGCTCTGGGTGCCCTTTTGCTCCACACGCCATCAAGCCAAGAGGAGCTGAAGCCCTGCCAATTGGAAACACAGAAAGAACCTGAATCCTCTGAAGTATCTGCCTTACCGTAGAAGATAGACCCTTTGAAAGTGAATCTCCTTTCTACAATTATCAACTTCTAATGCCAAAAAATTGTATTTAATGTCAGACGTTCATATCAGAGATCCAAATCATGCAACAGCCACCGTTTCAAGTTAGTGGCAAACTTGGATTTTCCAGACTGAATTTCCCATGCAGATTCATTAACAGGGTTCTGTTTAAAGATCTGCGTGTAAAACATGTTTGCAAATCAAAGCCAATATAGTCACTCAAAATTCTGCTTACTTAAAATGAAGCTACGTGCAAATCATATGGAACCGACAAGGGGCATCTACAAGCCTTTAATTTCTATGGCTGTACCTTTAGATGTGCAAATACATGAGAGGAACAGATGATCACGCTATATTTCATGCTTTCTAGGTAGGCACAGAAGAGACTAAGCCAGCCACCGTACTGGCTACTCAGTAATCTCTAAATCAGTTAAGAGAGGAATTTACGATGCTGTTTATCAGGCTCTCCAAAGAAACAGTCTTCCTGCCTTTCTCCTGCACAGGACCTTGGCGATAGAGCAGCTCTGAAAACTGCAGCACCAGTACCACCTATACGGATGTGGATATGTACTGACCTGTGGAAGGACAGTTGCCGTTAGGTTCTATGGATACAATCTCCCGAGCATAGGCTTGGTTGTGAAAGCAAATAAACCAGTAAGTCTCAAGCTGACTGCAAAACAAATTGCCTCATCTCAGTCATACTGCGAACAGAATGTCACAGTGGTGCGGTATCCTCATCTACAAGCATCCCGTAAATTAAATCTTACTAATTTTGTGTGTCATGCAGCCCTAAAGTTCATCTGCTTGTAAAATTAAAACCAAAAAACTAAAAACAAAAAACTTCTTTTTACCCAGAATATTATCTGATCCATTGACAGGTGGAGTGTGTGAGGCAGCTACATAAGGTGAACTGCTGGTACTGCCACGATGGAAGCTAGACATTGGAGGAAGACTGGCATTTATATCTGTAGGTGAGACTGAATGTGGAGGATAGCTCTAGAGAGAAGAGAAACAGACATGAGGCATTAAGCAGTGTTTAAATAAACGTTGATATTTTAAGATACCAAATACACAACACCCAGCCCTTTATTAAAGAAAGGGATTCATCCATCCTTTGAACGCACCACTATACAGCCACAGATTTTTATTCATACAACAGACAAAGAAAAGGACATAAATCTAATGCAGTCAGTCTGTGATTTCTGACAACTGGGGTTTTAACTTTTACTCATACATGAGTAGCAAACAAGAAATGCATTCTTGTAAGTCAGTTCTCCATACGCGTACGTTAATCTGTGCGGCGTATCTTACCAAACGGTCATGTGTGTGCAGGCTGCCGTAACTGCTGGACTGGGACATGTGGGAAGAGGAGCCTCCCAGCATCCCACCATAGCCAGGCTGGCTCATGCCATTGGATGAACTCCAGAGGTCAGAAGAATTGTGGGTCCCATCTTTTTGGTTTTTAATTTTTTAATGAAAAAGAAAACAAGAAAAATACGTTTAATGAGTAGTACCGAGTTCTACTTTCCTTTACAAAATTATTTAAAAGAATGCAGAATTCAGCTACTCAGACTAAAATCAGCAGGAAAATGGTGACTAGTTTATACTGTGTCTTCTATTTTCATGCCACCACACTGTTGCTATATTTATTAAAAAAACAAAAAACCAACAGAGGCTTTATAGCTGAAATACAATCCAACCACAGCTGAGAAAATACCAAGTACTTCTGCTAATTACACAGACCTTCAGTAAGGCCAGATTTATATCAAGAGGGTTGATAAAAATTCCAGGCTGAAAGAAATAATAAAAAAGGGGGTGGAGGGGGTAGAAGTTTGGCTAAGCAGAGCTCATCATAAGCACACAGTGCAAAAAACATCTATTAACCTAAAGTAAGCCATTTATAGTCTAAAATACCTTAGTACCATAAAAATAAAAACCATTTCATAATAGCAGATTTAAGTAGCCGAAATGACTGCATTACATAAACCTAAAACCCCTGTGTCAATGCAGTTTTCCTTCTGTAGCACAAACGGAAGTGCTTTGTAAATTCCCATTCTGAGAGACTATGCTTTCAATATGCTCCAAACCCTCATCAGACTGCAGTACGAGCTAATTGTATGACGTGAGGCCGAGGAAATGAATTCTGCTCTCGTTTTGTTCGATGCAAACCCCCTCCCCCCACTTTTTTTTGGCATGCTGGATATACAGGCATTTGAGAACTTAAGACTGTTAGCTGATATTGTACAGTCAAATTCCAGAACAGTCAAGAAGCCCTCACCTCATTTTTCTCTATCACTCCAGTGTGCTGCTCTGAAGCCCCTACAAATCAAAGGATGGGGGATTCTGTCCATCTGGCCTGGTGTATAATCCCCTTAAATTTCAGTCAGCAATTAATGTCATGAGAAAAACTTTAAATCAACAGACAGCTCCCTTCATCTAACTGTTTTAAAAGTATATAGAACTTAATCAGAGGCTCTAGCACAATATGTTACCTCTACGCTTCCTCCTTTATTGAGTACAACAGTGGCTGCCTGCAGATTTCTGCCTGAAGGACAAGTGACACGTACCCATATATTTAAAGTCATTTTACCCACCTTGCATAAAGAAAGTGCTGGCAAACATACTGCTTGGTGGCTTAGGAGACGGGTAACTTGGAGATTCTCTGTTGAAATCATCAGAACTCGGGGATGGTGCATACACCTAAGTATTGGAGAGGGATAAAAGCAGGTTAGTAATACTTGGGTGTCATGCATTGAAAAAACCCCATAACAGCATACAGACACAGACAGAAAGCACAAATAAAAAAAAGAACAGTGTAGCAAGCTGCAGCATTTGTTGCCCTTGTTTTATTTGCTTTTTAGCAAGTTGCCACAGTACAGAGGAACTCCAGTAGAACGATCCTAACAACACACTTTCTGGTGTGCCAACTCAGCCAGGTGGCCTGATAAAAGCCTGAATGCTGATTTTGCTTTCTAAGTGCATGACTCGCACAGACTTGTTGCTCAAGATAAAAAAAGCAAGATAAAACAACTGGGCCCCAAACAAATTTTATTTTAAAACAACTGTATGCCTGTTTGAATATTTAATTAGCTGGCATCCCAACAATGAGAGAGAAAAAGAACATCCAGTGACAAATGGCAAGATTTTAATGCAACCATTGTATCATCCATTCAGAAACTCGCACGCCTTTGTACAGTCATCAAAAATACATGTAATGCAAGTTCTGAAGAATAATCCTAAAACTGCAACATTGAGCAAATTATTTTCAGACTGGCCAAACATTAAAGAGAACTAGCATCATTCTTTTTTCAGTGTAACACCACATTGGAATGACCCTTCTCAACTTGCAAGCAACGAGTTTTCTTAAGAAATTAAAAACTGTAAGATGCCAAAAACCCATAATGATTAGCCATCTTTCACTGCAGTGACTCTAAGAAGAAATATAAAGCATATTCAGGAATGAGTAAGTCAAATCAACAAAGCCAGTACTGACAAACTCAAGGGCTCTACCCATAACGCTGGCTGCTCTAAGCAATGCTGTTTCTTCTCAACAGCATTTTGGTCAACATACCGAATATTGCAGTACCACTAGTGTATGTTAAAAGAAAAATCTAAAACCAACCCCAAGCAAATGAACAAATATAGCAGCAAAGAACATCAAAGCGTAGCACTGAAACCAGAGCATCTTTTTGCTACAAAGTAAAAAATGAGGTATTTTTATTTTTTAATCGTTTGCCTTACTTGTAAATACATAAGGCTTCATAAACGCATATATTAACAATAATTTTAAAACTTTAAAGCTTACATAATGCAACTTCCAAAGTGCACTACGCCCTGAAATTCAAAAGCTAATATTTTTATCCCTTCCTATGCAAATAGAGGCACACGGATGTTTCTGCAACATCCACGTCTCTCCCTCGTCTCTGGGACGCTGTTTGCCAAGCTAGAGAAGGGCCAGGAACACCAAGCCGGCCGAGAAAAGAAAAAAAAAGCCCAAGTTCCCTAAAAGAGCGCCATTGTTCTCCCGGAGGGTGACCGTTCCCACACGGGTATTTGGAAAGCGAAGTGGGCGAGCCCCGCTCCATTTGCATCCCAATACCCCCCCCTCCCCGCTCCCCAGCGCTTTTCCAGCCAAGCGGCCGGGGCTGTGCCTGCAGCCAGCGCCCAGACACCGGCTCCTTTTCCATCACGGAATGTCACTCAAATCCATGGGAGCCCAGCAGGCCGGATTCGGGAGAGGGGCACACGGCGTGCAGCCGGGGCACAGCGGCCGGCACCAGCCACGCAATGAAAACGGCAGCAGGTAAAGCCAGAGTCCAGTGGGAAACTATAGACTTCCAGTTGCACGCTTGTTTTATCACTTTTAAAAATCAAAATAAAGGAAACATTTCCCCAAAAGCCTTTCGGGGAGCTTTTGTTCAATATCTTACTTGCAGATTTTCAATGTATGGAATAAATGTAAAATGGAGATGCTCACCAAACCCGAGTGACAGCATGGCAATACGTCATAAGCAATGTTAGCGGTACATATGTGTTTACTGTACGTGATGAATGCATGTATACTCCGTGCCTCAGACGGATTTTAACAGAAACGTCACTCTGTCAAATTGTACATACTCGCACTCCTAAGACTGCAAACGTATTAGGCAAAACTGGGCTTAATTTACAAGTTCTCTGTTGTGCAGAATAACGCAGCATATGCTAGAGCTGATGGATAATCTATCACTGTCACAGGACAGCAGTGGAAACAAAGCTTTATGACATTTAGCACTGCCATGGAGATGTACACTGATTAATGCAAAATCGCCTACAATGACGAATTAGGCTACTTTTAAACTGTAACGTTATCAATGAGATTTGTACATACAAGTTTCAGACTGAAATTTTAACATTTTACTTAACTGGGTGATTTATAAAAACTGATTAAACACTATCTCAAAAGGGAAATTAAAGTGAAAAACTCCTACAAATGTATAATTTAAAGATACATATGTACAAGCCATTAACATAATAAGAATGTTATGAACTATATTAACGTAAAAGAGGCCCTTCCAAAGAGCTACATGAAAGTCCTAGCACAGACACATAACTTTATATAGTTTCTGCTTGTTTTGGTATCTTAACTATAGCTTGCAAAAACATAGCTGCAATGTTATGAAGCTGCACTTGTGCCAGTCTAGATTTTTCAGATCAAAGGGTTCTTGCGGCAAAACACAACTGATGTGGTCTCAAAGACTTCATTAACTCCAGATGTGGGGAAATAGCCAGCCAATTCCACAAAAGGAGCAAGTCTCTTTTAGTTACAATCAGAACTACCCACAAATTAAAACCAGGCCTCTGATGTCATCTGATCACCTGCAGATGAGCACCAGGTTTTTTTCTGGTTAATGACCTAATCATAATTTTTATGTTGTGTTACTACAAACAAAATTTAAAAGCAAAGGAGAAAATTTAGTAAGATTAACCTGAAGTCCATGAGACACAAAAATACAAAGGCTCTAAATAAAAAAGTTGATTAAAAAACATAATGAAATTTTAGTTTTGTGTCAGGAAGCGATGTATCGGGGCGACTCGTTTGTTGCCTCTGAGCAACCCGCATGTGCTGGACCCCTTTCCAGCAGAAGGCAGCCTCTGTGGCTGCTGGCCCGCAGGAGGCTTGCACGATGGCTGCGCAGCAGCTCCTCGGTCTGTGTCCTAGTTAAAGGGCCTTCTCTTCTGTAACAGCTGAGCAAGGCAGTTATAAATATGACGTGGCTGCTCAAGACGGCCTCTTTTAGCTATTAAACTGATAACAGCAACATCCAGGAGGCATCAAACCAGTTTTTCCTGGCTGACATTCCCACTAAGAGAAGGAATACCATGAAAAGGTCAGCCTGTCTGCAGAGTCTCCTTGAAGAGGGTCGTCTCCAGCAGGTAGAAGAGGAGCCCATCTTCTAATCCCCTTAAACGCACTGCGCCTGAAGGCATCGGATGTGTCTCCATGCTGACAAGCAAAACACTCGCCGATTATGAATGGGAAATTCCCTTCCGATAAACGCACGCCAAAACCCATTTTTTTACATGACTTACCAAGTGGAGGACTCGACTCTCTTGGAGCTGTGCTAGAATATACATCAATCCTAACGCTGCAATGCCTCTGAAGGGTGGAGAGCCTCCGCAGGGAGAAGTGGGACAAACGAGTTGCAAAGGACATCAAGGCACAGACCCACATTGGTCTCTTCCGCACCCTGAACCAGTTTGCATTTCTCCAGTGAGAAAGGCAGGATGACAACTAAGATATCTTTTTGAGGGGTTGTGGTGGGAGCTGACTTCAGAGCTGAGAAGTCATTATCTGTACTACATCAGGTTTAAGCAAAACTAACACATCATCCAGTTCTGAAATCTGCCCTGGTGATTAACATACATAACGATCACTATCATGGAAGTTACACAGACCTGATGTATCTAAAACGTATCAAAGGATTACTCAGTGTGCTTCTGTTTACTAATACGAGTGCCAAGAACATGAACATTAACGTGAAGATCCGGGTTTACCAAATTTTATGCTAAGTAAAACTTCCAAGTCTCATTCTATAAACATACTTAATAAATATAACAGAGACCTCCTGCTGGCATACTTCCTCTCAGGCAATTTTCCTGTAATCTGTTTCAAATTCTTAAATATTTATCAATGTTTAATATTAATGTTAAAAGCAGATTAAAAAATAGCAACAACGCAACCAAACCTTACTTCCAATGAGCTCATGCTATCTCAAGACTGAGGCTCCCATCACGCATACTGTTTCTGGAATTATGAATTATGTTACTCATTTAAGCCTAGTTATGAACAATTCTTGGAAATGGAGGAAAATATTTATCAAGCTGCTGGAGACCGAGAATTTTTTGAAATCAGCAGAGCTGGATAACCTATTCTGTAGCTTTCAAACTCTGCTAAGTAGCCGATCTACATTCCATCAGCATCAGTCATGCACTAAGCAAGTGCGCACTGATGAACGATTTGTACATGTGGCAAAATTTTACAGTGTATCATCTGCAGGTTTTGTGGCAAAAGCTAATTCTGCTGAAAGGCAGCTCTGGGAAAAGGAAACTTGTTTTGATGTTTATTATATTTCTGACAAAATCATGTACTAAAACTTCAGGAATGTAGAATAGTAACTACAGTTTTCCATGCTCCTTTTTACAGCAAGACAGAAGCTGCCAAAAAAAAAATAATATCCAAACCCAACCCACCCTAAATTTTTTTTTAGTTGCTATTTAAGCAAGATGATAAAATGAAGAGCCCTACTGTGCAAGATCAGCATACCATATCCTCAGTCAGACTTTTTGTTTCCTATACCAGGTGTAAAGGTTCATCCATTTCAGAAACTCTCTCGCCACCCAGAATGAAAATAGAACCTTTAAGAGAACAGGACATCAGTCTTGTCTGCAAATCCAACCGTAATTTTTAAGGATGGTATAAAAATTCAAACTCCTTGAAGTAGCTAAACTGAATTCCATCTTAAATAAATGTTTATGCAGTTTAAGCATGCTATACATGCCTATTTGGGTATTTTTGAAACGCAGAATCCCACTGCAATGATACATAGCACAAATACTTCCCAGCTTCTTCACCAGTAAACAACAATTTTATGTTAAAAATTTCATGGTAAAAAGCAATAGGCAGACTTACCTAACCAGACTAGCCTTTTAGTCTGTTCTTTTGATTTTATTTTTTAAATTGTAGTGTGAGGCAGAGAGGGGAGGAGAAGGGAGGTAAGGCAGCAGGAACAACACCAAAAATAAATATATGTATAGGGTGCTCGAGGATTCTTTCTGTATTTTATTTGCTAAGCAAAATCTCTTCCCCACAGTCTTCAAACTACGCTGTTACTAAAGGATGCATACAACTAAGTCGTGAAAAATTCCCGATTAAATTCAGATTTTAAGGAAACAAAAAAATGGAACAGTTGAAAATAATCAGCCTGCTGCTTAATTTGCTCCCTGTATTTCAGAAGGCGATCCTAGCTGTGGTAGGAATCCCCGTCCCCAGGACTGACCATGGGAAGGTGCAGTATTAGATACAACACTATCTTTTGCATTTGTTTATCTCTCCTCTGAACTCACTGGTGCTCTCAGTTTCTGCACCTCCAACACAGACTATTACATTGCTACAAACGGACTCCAACGCGCATGTGATTATGAAAACGAACGGGGGGGTGTTTCTCTTTGGTGCTCACATTTTGAGAAATATAGATCCATCCAATACAGCACCTGATCCCATCCCTTGCCGCTTTCATTTGCCCAAGGAAATGGACATAACCTTCACTTTAAAGCATCAATAAAGCTTGTTGCAGACAAGCCACGCTTCTGGCAGGGGACCACTGCTCAGCAGATTGGCAGTTCAGCCCAGTGGAGTGGAGCAGGGAAAACTCTCTTGGGTTGATGCATTGTAACTCATCGTTTTTAGTGGGATGGGGAGAGGAAAGAGAAGGAGGATGAACAGGGTGAAATAAAAAAAAATAAAAATCCAGCTGACCAGTGTTTACTACCTCTCTTTATTCAATGTCCACAGCCGCCTACCCCTAGAGATTTTCCAGATGATCTTATATTTGTCCTGACTTACAAATGTTAGCTTTGACCTTGTCTAAGTTGCTGTGGGCAGCATATGGTACAGAACAGCTTTAATTGTACTTCTCTCCCTGTGTACTGACTGGCCCGATACTAATAAAAGCAGAATTGAATTGTTCTTTTTAGCACCTGGTTGCTCCAAAATTTACAAACTAAAAGCATTTTACACTGATGATAGAAGACTTAGTACATTATTTATTGTGTAACAGCTACAGAAAGGCGTGCTATTGTGTCATTTAAGCATTATGCAATATTATTAACATCTTTCTCTCTGCTGTAACTCTGAGAGCGATGTCTGCAGGACAGGCGTTTTCCCCACTAAAAAATACCCAAATATACACATATATTCCCACAGCTGTGTGTATTTATTCATTTATACACACTGCCCATACGTACGTATATATGTATGCACACACAGGGACACATTCACAAATAGCTTTTCACACTCTCAAAATTCTCAAGAAAAAAAATCCTTAAAAAAAAATCCCAATATAAGATAATTCACAAAAACCGAAATCACAAAGCATTACATATATGCAAATATATATATATGTTGTATTTTTTTCTCCCTTTTTAAATATCATTTCAGAAATCTACCATGAAAGATGCAGTAACTCCACCTTGGAAAAATGCTCAATAAAATCTCATCAGCCTATGCTGAGAAAAACAAGTATCATTCAATAATAAAAAATATTCATACATAGACTGCTATATCAAATTCAGCCATACAATGAGCAGAATACAACAACAACGTGTAATGTATTCATAAGTTTAGTCTCATATGAAATAGCAGACACAGGTGATAAAATATAATCAATGCTGTTCCTTAAAATGACTTATTTTGGTGATAACTGACATATTACTCTGTCGCAATCTATATAAGAACAATTCTGCAGTACATTAAAAAACAACCAGTTTATTTCTAAACTTATAGTGAACTGAAAAAAGTGGAAAACTTTCAAGTCTGTATTTTGTTCTTTATGGATAATGAAGATATAAAACTTTATTAACTATTATTTTGATACTACTGCATTTCATAAAATTTAACTGAAAAGGCCCTAGAGAACGAAGAAGCTTGCTTAATTATTTACTAGTCAAAAAAAGAATAAAATAAAAATTATTTAAAAGTATAATTTAGATTTGTGTTATTATTTCTACCTAAAAATTTTTCAGCTGGTTTTTTGTGTTTTTTTGAATTTTAAATGGGAGTTAGATGTTTTGAGTTTTGGGGGTCTGTAGCACCGCTCTTAAATGAAAGGGAAGAAAAGGTAAAACTTTAAAGATAGATGCAATTTTTAACTATATTTTTTTTCACAAAAAGCTCTATATTAAAATTTTATAAACCTTTCATAAACTGAGAATATTTTCTATATATCAACAGGTGAAGGACAAAAAAAACGGAAAAGAGAAAACAGGCTAAATCTTCTAGTTGAGTGCAAGTGCTTTATTTTCTTTATGGAATGAATTAAGATTTTTTTCTTTTTAATTTGGTGAGGAGTCTCGAAATTTTTTTTTTTTTTGGGTAACACTTATTACTCAGAACGGTAAAACTTTATTCCTTAGCAAAGGATTTGTATTAAAACACTACTTTTCACTTTCATCTGTCCCTCCTAAAATATACAGAAATTACAAAAATTGAGCCTCTTCTAATAGTAAAAAATTCTGACATGATTTCTCAATTATGTACCAGGGCAAACATGACCGTCTATTAGAGTGCTCAGATACTTGTTTTTCAGCTTAATGTTAAGCTTTTTTCTGGCTTAGAAATTTAAGAAGTTGAAAAGAACAAAGCATATTTAATAAAAAGTTTAAAATGCACATTTTCTACATGTCATTTCCACCTGCTTTGTGTGTAAATAAATCAGATTTTATATACATCAGCAGGTATCAAGGGAACATCAACACCCAAAATCTAAGACAATAATCTAAATAAAAATCTCAAACAATGAGGTACATACTATCACCTACTGATTGATCAAACAATACAAATAAAGGTAGTAAGACACCAAAATTGGGGTATGTTCTGCTCTCTCCTTATGGGGAGGTTCATACCAAGATTTGGCATACACACCGAGATGTGTGCTTCAAAAAACTGTTAAGACAAAAACCAGCCCCCTAACTTCCTATATTCTCCTTCCGTATATTTAAAATAATAATTTAGTCCAACTTGCAGAATTCCTAGGAGGGAAAATGCTAAAAGCTAGTGAGATGCTAAAAAAATTTTATAAATTAAATAAAACCTTGGGCAACATGATATAGGATCATCATATGATTTGTCATCTATTTACTAACTCTTCAAGCTCATAAAGGTCACCTCTGACCCAACACAGGCACATGCTATCAATTTTCAAGCCACGCTCTCCTACAGTACCAGCACTTCCATCTACTATATGCCTGGAAATACTTAATAAGATCAAAGCCTTTTTTCCTGCTACAAGAACAAAGAGAAATGTTGTAATAGAGTGATCTGTGCTCTAGAAAGAATAAAATCAAAACTCCATGCAAGTTATATTCCCTTTGCTTCAGGGGTATTGTATAGTTAATTTTACTTAAGTCTTATATATATCTTCACATAAAACTTCAAACAGATTGTTTTAGCCTAGAAGCAGACATGAAAGAAAAATAATTTCATATTTGAGAGACAGCTGGCATTTATACCAAAGGAAATGAAATAGAGACCAAGCAATTTCACTCGTTCCCCTAACCTCTCCTCCACTATCTTCTCTGTTATTCAAGAAGCTCGCAAGCAGTCTCTTTAATGAATATAAAGATCCACGGTTTAATTACCATTGAACAGAAATCTTGGCAAAAAGTTTGCTAATGAATGCAAGGCTCACTCAGGCCCACGAGAGGAGAAACAGCAGTAAAAAAAAAAGAAGAAAAAGAAAGCACAACACAAAGATGAGTATCAGCATCTTCCCTCTTCCTATTTCATGTTACAACAGAAGCCAAAACCATACACACCAAACAGACTGGGGAAAACATACCGTGTTAAGTAACTCTCGTATGTGAGTTTTTATACACGAAAATCAGAACTGTTGCCACACGAACTTAAAAACCTGTAAGTACCACCCAGGGAACAGAAACACCCCATTCGATTTCCAGAAAGTTAAAATACAGAGGGTTGGGTTTGGTGGGTTTTTTTT
>VXBO01000009.1:529615-563308 GCA_013400135.1 Rhinoptilus africanus | reverse complement strand
GGGGGGGGGGAGGGCGGGGGGAAGGAAGAAGAAGAATATTCCTGGCCTCGGGAATAATGATTTGAGGCATTGTGTTCATTTTGTTTATCAAGCAGCTATTCAGCCTCTAGTGGGGCCCAAGTGCTTATGCAAGCAGAAGCTTTTCAGAGCGCCTGCAGCTGCAGCCCTGGCTCCCAGGTAGGTGCAGGTTCAGAGCACAGCTGCCCCGGGCAGCCCGCGCCGTCCCAGCTCCATCTGCACCTACTGCTGGAAAACGAGGATTTCAGACCCCGGCTTCTGCGTATAAACATATCTCACCGCGAGCAGGGGGAAGGAGGGAGAGGGAGGAGAGAACGGGGAAGATGCAAGAACCAGAAGACACCACCCGTACTTCAGGACCAACTACAAAATAACCAGATCCGACCCCTTTTGCTCCGGCGATATTCCCGTTGCCTGCGCGGCATGGTCTATTCAGCCAAGCCAGCCCCGAGTTATGACCGAGCCCTAGCGCACCTGCGCCCAGGGGCCAAGGGCTGCCACCGAAAGCCCCACACCATTTCCACAACAAAGGGATGGACCCCGCAAGGCGGCGGAGCCCCCCCGAGCCCCCCGCCGGCATGTTCGGCGCAGGGGGAATAATTTCTGCGCTTCACTGGGGATTTTTCCCCTTCACGTGGATTTTCAAATGCAGACTCGTTTATAAACAATTTTCTTCCTTTTAAGAATAAAGCATATTTAATACCACAAAACACCCCTATAGCATTAGATTATCACATCCATTAATGATTTTTCCACCAAAACCCTTCCAACCTTTTTCATCAAAGCCCTTTATTCTCGAAGGATAAATTTTCAAGCAAAGAGGGATCAACAAACTAGTTGCTTGAAAGCTTTCCTGATGCTAGGCTGAAGTTAGGAAAGGCTTAATGAAGGCTTTAAAATCCACCAGGGCTTCACAATGAACATCTGACTCGGTGATTTATGCATATTAATAACCTCAGTCCTACTGAGGCAAGCTGAGCTGTACATGTCCTCCGAATCTTAATGTCTTCAGCTCCACTGGGATTATTACAAATGTAAATTTCTAAGATTCTCAGCTATTAATCTCTGTCTGTCCTCCTGTTCAGCAACATAATGACTAATTAAACATCAAAAGACCTGTACAGGAGATCTTCTTTGACAGCTCCTGGCCCAGCTCTCTTCCCAAGAGAGGAATTCAAATGACAGGGACAAGTGGGTAGGAGCATATGAGCAAGCTACAAATCACTGCTATGAAACCTAAAAATTCCACATCAAATGTGGATTTAGCTCTCCAGACCCACTCCCAATTACCTAGCCTAGCTGCTCGTGTCCAGCAGATCGCCTTCCTAATGCTCAGGTAATTTGTATGTACGGCAGGTAGAGAGCAGTTTGAGCTCGATTAGTTTACTACGAGTAAAAAATGTAGTACTTACAGAAGAAGGCAAACCAGGGGGCACCTTTCTTACTTTCTTTGTCTGTAGAGGATCTGTACACAGAAAAACAACAGTTCATCACGTATCTACATTACAGATGAAAAATAATAAACAGTACGCTATACAGTTTTTTCTTTCCATGATAGATTTCTTATTTTCCAGTTTCATGCATTTTTTATTCTGTGCCAATGACATTTGTCTTTCACATCAATACAAGAATGTGCTTAAATATGTAACATACCACCGTTCTTCTCTAAAGTAAAGCTTTGCTAAATAATTACTTTCAATTCTTTCCATAAGGAAAGGAGTTATTGCTAAGAGGGTGCACTGATGCCTGTATACACTTGCTAAGGAACAAAGTAAAACGTTGAGACATATAAGGAGGAAAGTGAGACTGATTAGCAAGAGAAACACTTTCCTTTCTGCACTTTGGAGTAAAGATAGGACTATCAAAAAGGAATTTATGACACTTTAAAGTAAGATTTATACTCTAAAAACACTAACATGACGTAAATTTCTATTGCTTTAAGACTATACCAAGGTTGTAAATAAACAGCAAATCTAATGACCTAATTACTTTTCTTAAGGCAATACGACTCAAATTTGCATGTAATAGTAAAGTTGGAAGGACGATACCTACTTCCTTCCACCAATAATGATTGTAACATCACAAAAGTACCCAGCAATTTCACTACCTAAACTAAGAATCTGAACCAGTTTAGTCAGCTGCTAACATAATTAATCTCAACAGTATGCATGCAAATTAGAAGTTAACTGAGGTTCTGGAAGAGGAGTACCTGGCAAGACTACCCATTCTATAGTTAACTGATTGAGTCTTTAATTAAGCTACAGATTTCCTGTTTTTCTATTTTCAATCAGAACATTTAATCACAATTTTATTGTACGGTATGACAAGATAAAGGTGAGATAAGGTGAGAATATCTGCCAGATATCTTTACCCTCATCATTCCCCATAGGGCATGTTTGAAAAGAAAATAAAAGGAGTTCTGGAGGAGATATTTACAGGGCATTTGAGGTTCCTGGAAAGGAACACCAGTTGGTTTCAAGGAACTTTAGTTGCAAAGTTAAATAGAGTTTTTTTAAATCCTGGTCAGGCAATTCCTTCTCGGAGCTAAAATGCCCATAATTTGACTCTGCTTTAAGTTCTCAGACAGCGGTTTTGTAACATTTAACATTTTGTAACATTAATTAGTCCATTAAAAAAAATACAAGTATTTCAAGCATTTGGAAACAAGACTCAAGATAAAGGTGATGGTGAGCTTTTCCTGGCATTTCTGGAAAAACTTTTCCATAGATTTGTAACAACCACCTGGCCTGTCCCACGTTACAATCACCCAGACACGCCACGACAGAAAGAGGAATATCACGCCGTTAGCAGTTTGAATAGGTTGATATCCCTTGAGCTTCTCTTTCAAAGGAAAAAATACACAGTAGCACCACTCAGAAAACACCACACTGGGCTTCACTTTCTTTAAATCAGTAATACCTGGAACTGCCCAAACTCTATATAGTTTGCATAAGAAACTAACTTAATCAAATATTCAAATAAATAATAGAAATTAGCCAATCTCATTTAGGACTCTCCCTCAACGACTGCTTCAAACCACAACCTTTCTGCCCATGTCAGCATCCCTCTGGCCAGCACCCAAGTCATGCTCCAACAGCCCTCTCTTACTCAAAACCATAGCAGGGAACCATAACAGTAGCTTCTCACTAAAACTGATTCAACTGGGGCTAAAACATCATCATTATAGTTTAAAAACCCAAGTCTTGTCTACTAAAGTTCAAACACCCCTCCAAGCAGCAAACAGTGTCAACTGAACTTTCCTCAGACTGTTCTTTTTCTGAAACAGATCAGAAGGGCTCCTGCATTTATATTCTCGTGTTATGAGGAACACGAATACTTATAAAAATATCTGTGAAGACAGACAACCTCAGACTAAACGGCAGTTGTCTTGACAGCAGGTTAAAAAGTTATACAAAAATGGTATTTTAAAGTACATACATATATACCCCCACACACATATAGGTAAAGTTTCAAAGTCATATTTTTATAATTAAAGACTTAAAAAACAATTTCAAGCATGTTCAGGAATATTTTAATGCCCAAGGAGTTTGCAGTTCTAGTTTATACTAACGTTACTTTAAGAAACAATTTGCATTTGATGAAATCTTATTTTGGCTAAAGTATGGTTTAAGTCATATGGTTCCAACAAACAAGATTTTATTATGGAATAGAAGTGCTATACAGGATGAGGGGCATTAAAACAATAAGCATATAACTAGGGTAATTCTGATGACATAACATGTTAACATTGAAATATGGAGCTTTTAAACTAAAATATCAGGTTACAGTCTCTCTTTTTGTACCAACAAGATTTTTTTTTAAATTTGCACACCCAATTATTCAGGATGGTCTTATCGCAGAAACGATACAACAGCTGGCTCATTCTCGATTCCCTAATTCAGTACAAAGTCTTCAGAGCTATGAAATATTACCACCACTGCCTACAACAGAGTAGGAAAACTCCATTTATCTAAGTATCTCTGGAATAAAATATTAATATTGTCATAGGAATATAACAATTTTTAAGCAAATTCCTGCCTGCATATTTTGCAAAGTAGTTTGATTTTAGGATAAACTACTAGTATCCAACTGCTACTAACTTTAAAAGCATGTTGAACCAATTACAATGAACTATATATTGCCCTGAATAAAGTTACTTTTAGCATATAAAAGGATAATTGTTTCCCCTTTGTGTCTTTCCCCTTCTAAATAATGGTAATGACCTCAGGGTCAGGCATTTCCAGGAGTTAATGATAGCATGGGTTAAGGGCACTCAGCTGGTCATCAGCTCCTATCCATCTGTCATTATTGCTTTTGCAATTAAGGGGTTTATTGGAGTTTCTTGTTTGTTTTATAAGCAATACTGACCAGTGTTGAATTCGAACTAGCATCTCAAAGAAAATGCTAATAATTCCGGTTTATCTCTGACATAGCAGTTTGCTGTAATTTGAATGGCTCGGTGCAGTCCAGTCTCCACTATATAAAATGAACTGTCAAAGAAAATAATAAAGTCTGCAGAAATGCATCAGGAATAAAAGTTTAAAAACTGTCTGTATTACTCACCAAGAGCTGGTGAGTCATGAAGTGGTCTTCGGCGCTGATTTGTGCCAGAAAACGGGTAGTAAGTTGTTCCAGGTTTTCCCGAGGATGACAGCTGACCTGGACTTCCAAGCCCTATATCTGACCGAAGCAGACTGGACTGCAAAACATCCAGAGAAAAGTAAAATTAAGCTCTATAGTAAGCCAGCGGTTCACACACCAGGCTAACAAACTATTAACCGCACATACTGCTCCTGGCATTTATACCTATTTACTGGGCTTTCAGTAAAGGTCTTAGAGTTCAGAAAAACATTGACTTTTTACAATTAGTATTCAGAGACTATACTATAGCATAATTCAGAAAGGCAGAGCAAGTTTGGCTGCAAGCCTCAAAAAAGACATGACCATTTCAGTTTAAAACATCTGAAAGAACGAATTCATACTTAAATCCCAAACAAAAGTCATAATACTTTGTTTAGTTTGCAGTGTAACACCTCTTCTATTACACAATATAAACATAATTGATAAAAACTGCTAAGAGTTTATAGCGTGACATTAGGTTTTAGCACATACTTAGAAATCCAGACTTCTATTACATTCATAAAAACTGGGAATAATTGTAAAACAAAAAATCAGACACAGACAAAAAGATAACAGATTAGATTAATGCACAGAACATAAAAAATTATGACATTTTAAAAACTTCAAACCAACAATGTAGTTGAACCCTACCCTTTTTATTCCCTCTCCATGCAGTAAATACAAAAACATTCTAAACACTTAACAAGTGTGTTATATGTTGTTTGGCCTCACGTTGGATTTCTTCTGTGAAACTGAAACGAATGTTGGAGATTTATGAGAACATCATTTTTCTGCAGTTGATACTATGCTGAGCCTTTTTATTTTTTCAGTCTGGAAATCCCCGGATGTGGAGCGAAACCCCCAGAACCGTTTGTACAGAAACCACAATGTGAGCGGGCAGGAAAAACGCACCCACCGCCACTTTGCTCCTGGCCTTGCACACAGCTTTCCTCAGACAGCAGCGCCCACTCTGCCTTACACATCACTACAGACACTTTACTTCTATCATCTGCACTTGTAATATCTGCACTTTACTTATAATATCTGCAAAATGAGGCAGTGCTTTAAGGTCACCGTGGAACCAGCAGCCTTCGGAAACAAGTGATGTGATTTCTCCATCCTTGGTCATCACCTAGTGCCGTCTTCCCCTTACAAAGCGGGTAATGCGTGCTGCCGGCTGGCAGGACAGCAGCTCGCTTTTGCCTACATCCCAATGGTGCCAACATTTCAATTGTCAGATGATGCATTCATAAACAAATGCATTTTTTGGATTACATTCTCTCATTCACGCTGGGTCTTTTGGTGTGATGACTCGTAAAAGGTGAGGCTACCGCACATGGCTCTCAGTAAGGCACTAAATCCCTTCTAACCTGCAATGCACTGGGATTAGCAGAAAATCCAGATTCATATAAAATTACAGACTAGATATAAAATAAGCAATAGCATCATGCACGTTTCTTCAGATAAATGATTTTGTATCCTATCACTACCAAAATTTCTCTTTTACTTGTCTGATGACTAATTTGAGCATGAAAAATCATGTATTTTAATTGAAAAGAGTGGGATGTGAAAGAGTTGCTCCATTACAAACTAAAGGAGAGTCCAGAAGTGTTAATTATTTCTTACAAATCTATCACAGTTTGAAGAACAAAGTTAACAATGATTAAAAATAAAATAATGAATAAAAATAAAAAGTTTCCCCCAACTCAATTTCTGCATTCTTGTAAGTCTTTAAATTAGAATTGTTAATATAAAACTCATATTGAAATGAGACACCTTTATGAGCGGGTGATCTTTAAACAAAGTACACAGAAAATACATGAGGGGAAAAAAGCCTGCTTGTAGACCTTCAAGATTTGATAATTCTGTCTTTGACAAACAGTTAAGAGTTTATCGTTTTGCAGAAAACGTTGATTACCAGAATATCTGGCTTACACAGTGTAAACCTAAATTTAGCAAAGATGCTATTCTAAATATTTATGAGAGTTTTAAACTTGGGCAATGTTTTGTGAAGAGCAGTTCCTCCAAACCAGCGCTGTCCAAAAAGAGCAATGAAACCAGTTCTGTACTCAGCTCAAGACTTGACCTTCAGCCCAAGCATAGCCGGGATTTCTTTCCAAACTTCTTCACACAGCCCGTGGGGAAGGGAGGGAGCATTGTGACCATTGTGACTTCAAGCAGCCAAAGCAAGGTCCCACTCGCAGGGTCCCAGAAGGGCTGAGGCTGGCAGGGAACCTCTGGAGGCCGCCTGCTCCAGTCCCCTCTAGCCCAGAGCAGCTGTCAAACACAATTAGGAACTACCTCCCATTCACCTTAAGGACAACCCTCCCTGCTCCCCCCAGCATCTTCTGATCATTGGCAGTGATTTTGGAAATGCTCTGGGATCCATCCAGACACCTCAGAACAAGGGGCGGGAGGGTCCTTTGTCCCTCTGTTCCTCTAGTCATTAAGGGGGAGGGAGGGCAGATGACAAAAATACCCAACCCACCCAGTAAAACCTCTTAAATTCACTTCTACCAAGCCGTTTCAAAAGGCATGTGGCTATATCTTTTCCAGACTTAACCTCCAACCTTTACCTCATGACATTTGCCACCCCTGCTTTTGTCCTCAGCATTCCAGTTCTTGACATTTTCATTGGACCCTGAATTTCAAAGCAGCATGGCTACTACAACAACATAAAGTAAACGTGTAAGTAATATAATACATGCTCAGTAAATCTCAGGCTATGCAACACACTCTAAACAAGTTTCCTGATCTATATTGTGTTTGGGTAAGAAGTTTTTATTAATTTTTAAAAAAAAGGTGGGGGGAGAGGGTAGATATGAAAGCCCCAAAACAAACAACGCTGTTCTACCATTCCCACAATCAAATGAAGCATCTGTTTAAAATTTTGTAATTGTTCCTCAGTCTTCCAAAAACAAAAACAAAAAAAAAGAGATGTCATTAGTTCAGCTTATTGATTTTTCTGCCTGTCTGAACCAATTGAGAAGCAATATTGATTAGGACTGATCCTTTCCTAAGGGCATCTGATAAAGAAAGGAATACAAAAATACCACTGAGGATAGCAAAAAAAGAGCTTTGTATTATCAGCCCCGAGCTTCTCCCGAGTAAGTGCCCGAGGTCCCTGCACAGAGGCGGATCGCTTACAGACGTAGTTTACAGCATTCTCCACAGAGAACGTTCCTGCTCTCTCCAAACCTCATCTGCCAAGCACGGATCCAATTACTAAAGAATAATCAATGACTGGTTATTGTCCTGAACTCGGCCGAGTCCTATCTGCATCACTGTTATAAATAAAGAGGCATCGCCCTTAAAAATTTGCCTCTTTGGATTTTATAACGTATATTTCCAGCTTCAAGATAAACAAGAATTTATTTAAAGCAATATTTTCCCTAAGGAATGTGTGTGCAATAAACAACCTAAAAAAAAAAGAAAGAAAACAAAATTTTAAAAAAAGGCTTTTATTACAATCAACTAAGAGAACAGCAAGCCTGATTCCAAAGAGAACGAAGGCGGGGGGGAGAGGTAAGCATGACTGCTTTACTTTCAAATGTATCCCCTTCAGCAAAACCAAGAAACAGTTTTGACAGCCCCAGGGGAAATGGCGTGGCCTGACTCAAAACCTAAAGGCTTTTGCAAGGGCTGTTATCTAGAAAAATGCTTTAAAGGGAGCCTTTCCTTAAAAACTGTTCTCATAAAAATGAAGCGCAGGGGAGTCATCTATTCAAACATTGCGAGGGTGAGGCCAGGCGAAAAGAGTCATATCTAGGTATGGGGGGGAGTGTTTATGCACCTTTGTCACAGAAAACAAACAAGTACATTGCAGCCACGCTCACATGCACGCAACATTAGCTTCCCTTCAAACTAACAAGCTAATCAACCATATGCTTATATCAAAATGGTATGAAAAAAAAGCTCCCTACTCAACATATTTTAAAGTGGTTTTTAAATTGACTCTTTCAAAGAATTTGAGCATAAAAGTAAGAAAGACTTTGACTACTTCGGAAGTTTGCTTCTCCCCAGCCCAACTCTATGAGTCTTCAGAATCCCAAAGATACAATTTGATGCCAAAATACTGCACTGCCTTCAATGAACTTCTAGGAGACCGGCCAGCACAATTCTAATATGTTGGTAAATAGGTCTTTGATTTTATTACTTTGATATAAAACAAAAAAAAAAGAAATGTGGATAAGCAAAGGCTACAGATGTCCTTCTGTAATACTCCTCACATCTCTCCCACATTTAGGCTACATTTAGATAGGAAAGCCAAGATATCCTGCAAAATTCACAGACGTTTTTAACAAACACACTCCATAGACTACATTCTTGTATACAAGGTTCTACCTTTTCAGAAAGGTATTTGTTATAGGCAGTTAACCTTGTGCTTCTTGGTCTAAATCCCGTTCACTTTTTAAATGCAAACGTACTAGCAAACACTTGAAGAAGCCCAGTTTTCCTAGTATAGTCACAGCCAAACTATGCAATAGTTGCCTCCAAATACAACCGTGTGCCTTTACATTATTCATTATTTTCTATCAAAAGAATAATATGGTTGAGAATAAAAGCATTAGCCCATTGTATGCAACCGATTATAACAGGGCCATTGTGCTGGCATAATAAGGCAGGCTGCTCTGGCAGTGAAACGAGAGCTGCAACCTACCAACTGTAAACTTCCATCTTGAAACTGCCCCCACCAATAAACTAGTCAACTAGATTTTATTTTCCCAAGGTTTTTTGCATTAGCTTCCTTTGCAAAAAGTTTATGCTTTGAGTCCCAGTAGTCAGACTGTCTCTATATAAAGGCAGGAAAACTGTCTACAATTTATCTTTTAAAATACTGAAGTGTTTAGTCAAAAATTGGGAGTTTAGATACATCATTTTATAAGAGTGAAGTAGCCCAATAGCGCTCATCTCAATCACATCCTTCCATTATCCCACCACAGCCACAGACACTCACTTGGCCTTTCTCCGTTTCTCAGAATTACTAGAGCAGACAGTAAGCACAGTCCTTGTCTTACCATAAACTTGAAATGTTGCACTGGGCAGAGCAACAGTTTCACGGACGTGTCCTTTTAGTCAGTGAGCCATCTGGATGGCTTAAAGGATGTATATAACGTGTCTTAGTATTTCACACGTCTTGCCTTCTAGATAGACCTGACAATTTGCATGAGCCAGTTCAAATGCATGCAACAAAATGGAGAGGTCAAAATCTGTTAAACTTGCAAAACGCCGCAGTTACGTCATGTGTGTCGTTACTATGATTCCAAAGGAGAACCTAGCACAAAATTAAAACATTCACAAATAATTGCTCTCTGAGAGACTAGGGCAGTACAGAGGTCTGGGCTGCAAAAAGACCATTCACCTGAGTTCCAGGTCATGCAGTTTAAGCCAGAAATATAACCAAGATATAAAGTGTTGATTTTCACTTTACTCAGCTCTCCAGTCTTTGAAAACTATAATGAATATGCACTCCAAAATAGGAGCTGAATTTGGAAAAACACTGACATATGATGTAAATTCATTTTAAATTTAAATTCTAGAGATATGTTTGCAATTATCGGCATGTTGTTAAAGAATCTCATCCTGAGAATATCATCAAATAGTAATGTGAAATACAGTGTTACCATTTTGAGAACAAAGGGACCCTGAATGAGTAATCAATAGCAACTGGCAGAAAATGAGGCATTAATTATGATCCTCTCTAGTGTTTTGTCTCAAACAAGGTTTCATTAAATATATTGTGCTAACCTGTACATCTTCAAGCCATTACCAATAGATCTGATCAGATACGGTTTTGGTCTGTTTCAGGAGGAGGAACATACCAGAATTAAAAAACCAAAACAACATCTAAAGTGTTATATGATAGCTTGAGCATTCTTCCTTGATCAATTTAAAGGAAATCAGGGGTTGCTAATAAAACATCTCAGGAGAGGATCCTCTAACAACATGCTGATAATTGCAAACATATTCCTCATTTAAAAAAAAAAATACTCAGATCTTATAATCTCAATGTAGTCTCTTGAAAATTTAATTATCATCTCCTATACCTAAAGTATCATGCAGGTTTGAGAAGATAATGACAGTCATCCATCAACTGCATCCTGCCAGTGTAATCAGGCTAATCTAGCTCACTGGAGTAAAAAACAGCTACCTAGGGTACTAAATACTGAAGTGAGGCAACAAAATAACAGACATTTACTTTTACTGTCTTCCCAGTTAATGTTAACACTGAAAAATATCAAGGTATCAATATATTCTCTTTTTACACCAAAGCTTTTCCAGAGCAGGTTATTCAAGGAGTATGCCTAAGCAGAACCTGCGAGTAGGGATAATTCTGTTTACGTGTAAGTACACCGAGACTGAGCACAGGGACAGAGGAGGGAGGAGGAAGAAATTTATTCAGAATTCCAGATAAGTTTTTTTAAGCAGTGGGAGGAGTAAAGATTAAAGGCGAAGGGAAGGAAACATTTTGTACCTAAATGGCTTTAAAGCACCCGATTAATACGGATATTCTGAATGAGTCCCTTCCTTCTCTTTTGCACTGGCGGTTTCCCTGCACTGATACTGCGTATTGGCAAGGCTACAAATTCTCTCTTAGGCTTCTAAAAGCGGCACCCTGCTGATGTTGGTGTCCAATCCCCGGGGTTATGCTGGCTCAGCTTGTCTTTGCTCATCCCCCCGGGCAAGGTATTTTTGCGCTGCTGACTGAATTCTAGGAAGGCATTACTAAGCATTGTGATTACAGGTCAGGCTCCCCTCCCTTTGCCTTTGAATCTTTTCGCTACATTATGAAAACAGTAATTTGAACAGTTTCCTTACTGTGATTATACAAAAGCAGAAGGTTTGTGAAGAACTGAAGAATGTCAGAAGAGAAGCAGCTGAGGGGTTATTCATCTACTTTTTAATTTTTTGGTACCAGCCTTCCTGTTTTTCTCTATGATTACAAGAAACGAGCATGAGAAGTCAACATTATAATAAAAGATTTTATGCTGAATCTCATTTACAGAAGTCAGACTATAAAGGATATTATAAAGCTCAAACTATCCTTGCATCTGTTTCTCCCTCTGCATCTTCAGCAAAATGATTTCAAAAGATTTCAGACCATTAGTAGAATGCTTCATGTATATAGTATGGAAGCTGTGAATCTCCTCTCTCACACAACCAAGAGAAAAACCTCTCTCACTTTAAGCACCAAGTCAGAAAATGCATAACATAATGAGGGATCAAAAACTATCATTAATATAGCAACCAGATAATAGTTAGGACTTAACATGGAAGACCAGTATGTTTTCACACACTATCAAGTGAAAGCTCAGTCCAATACTAGGGTGCCAGTAAATGGGTAGAGAAGCCTAGTAAAAATCTAATGCAACAATCCCTTCCCCTTAATAAATGTTATCCTCTCCCTGCTCTTCAGAAATCTGTGTCATCAGGTTTCAAGAGCATCTTGAAAAGCACTCCGCAACACAACTGAAACTAATGCAAGTTGGATGGTTTAGTTCCACGGAAGAGGAATGAAAACAGCAAATCTATTTTGCGCCTCTTTTCCATCCACTGCCCGCCTGCTCAGGCTACAGACCCTCCTGCCCCATCCCAGGCAGCAAAGTGGAGGTAACAGGCTGCTTCCACCACTCTCCTCTCCCCCTTCCCAAGTCCAGTCAGGGCCCGTACTCATCCCGAGAGCAGTAATCACTGCACAGTTTGGGAAGGGACTTTCTCTCCCTGTGAGCTACGAAAGGAAGGTAAATGGGGGCTCAGCATACTAGACTAGCTCTAGACAAAAGGAATAAACACTTCATGAAAACCCACAGGGCAATCCAGCTCATTCAGACAGGTACGGCTGGGAGAAGAGAACTGAGCCCTCCTCCAATAATACCATAAATTTGTAACTGAGAAGAGTACCCGGCTCTGAGGGAGACAAACAGAGACAAATTGCCCAAAGAAACTGTATCTGCACGCCATGGCGTAAGATGCTTCTTACTTCCTTACGCTGCAACGTGTTAACATACTAGATATATATTGATTTACAAGACATTCATTATCTTAACTACAATCAAACACAAAAATTAAAAGGATGCAAGAAAATTTGCCAACCCTAAATAGTGTGAGAAAGAGAAGGGCAAAGACAAGTAACAGTTTGTCTGCTTAAGACATTCAAAACGATTCCTTGCAGAACTGCTCCCCTTTTATAAATAGCATCCCTCCCCCGACTATAACTAATTCCCAACACCTGCTACCCACTTCATTCCGGGGGGAATGTCTTCCTTGATTAACTTCAGGTGGTCACCTCCAGCTCTGGAAAAAGAAATCTGGGCTGTGCTCAGTGCATTTTTACTTTCTAAAAACGGTTCTGCAGGCTCCTTATCTGCTGCAAGACAGAAAGATTTTTCCCAATAGCACAAGAAGTAATTCACTTCTAATAAATCATAATCAAGAGAAAGTTAACAGTGCTTGATTTTACTTGAAAAGTAAAACAAAGCAAAATAAACTCAAATTTGGACATTCTATCTGCCCTTAAACTATACATCCCTCTCACCATCTCGACCTTTAAGATGGCATCAGCTGGCAGGAGCCAGAGTCACTGCTTCAGTTAACATTGTGTCAGCCTTTCCTTCAGAAGCCGCCTTTCTTAGAGATTGATAGCTCAGCTGTAAAAATCTGCTTTGGGGAGACACCTGATATCAAAGGTGTCAGAGAAGAAGAGATTAAAAAGAGAAAATTTACAAAATAAAATCAGTTTGTCAGCTTTAAAGTTATATTGGTATTAAAAACCCCGTGCATGTACAAGCTTTAAAATTTTTTATACGTCCATAACTCAGTATTGGATTTAAATAGACATTATGTTCTCTATACTGTTTCTAAAACTATAGGAGGAAGGAAGACAAGCAACTGGTGTCGCTGCCTGTAGTCTTTTCTAAGGACACACAGATAAGAAAGGTCCAGAATATCATGTCTTTTTCTGCCTCGTTGGAAAGATCCATCTAAAGCATCTTCAAACATGTTGCCAGCAGTGAGCAGGAAGAGCCTCCTTGTTGCTGTTTGATAGATACATTAGTTAAAACAAAACAAAACCAAACAACAACAAAAAACCAAAACAACCCACCCATGTGGCTCCATGGCTGATGTAATCTGACATCTCTTATTAGCACCAACATAGATTCCATATTTTTTCTAAAAACTACAAAAAGGTAGCCCCTCTAAAGCACCTATGCTTTTTTATAATTATCATGTTTAAAGCATGCATTTTTTCCCTTATTGTACACAATTCATTGAAGTATATATTCTCTATGTACTTTTTTTTTTTTTAAAGATCTAATTTCAAAACCTGAAAATTTAATTAAACAAAGCAAGCCTGAAGGGGTTCGAGATGTGCTAGCTACAAGGTTTAGCCAAACATTCTCCAGAGAGAATTATCCATGCTCTAGCATCCCTTTTGCCACAATATTATTTCCTCTACTCTCTACCACCTAGGTGTGGTCTAAATATGCCTATTTCCAGTCATTCCTGAGACAAGTTATTTGCATATTTCCATTAATTTAAAACCTTTCATTAGTTCCCTTTTTAAAAAAAACCCCTTTTCAATAACACTACAATATCATAGGAGCAGATGGTACCTCCTCAACATAGAATAACTGTCTAATTATTTCTCTCAAGGAAGCCAAGTAGGGATAGACGTCTTAGAGACAAGCAATAAAAAAAAGTTTCAGGATACCAACAGAACTCCTAGAGGAAGAAATGAA
Organism: Rhinoptilus africanus; assembly: GCA_013400135.1. Lineage (NCBI taxonomy): Eukaryota > Metazoa > Chordata > Aves > Charadriiformes > Glareolidae > Rhinoptilus > Rhinoptilus africanus. The sequence goes on along the minus strand of VXBO01000009.1, from coordinate 548,930 downwards.
TACTGCAGTACTAGGAGTGTGTGCGAGAGAGCTTGCAAAATGCAAACCCTCAGGCAGACATCAGGTTACCCAGGAAGTAACTATGAAGTACTCAGTGGCCCTACAAAGAAACACCAAATCTATCTGCTCTACACAGTTGTCCATTACTTCTTTCATCTTCCAGCAAGACATCCAGTGCTTACTATTCTTTGACATATAACGCCACATTTTAGGAGTGTCTAGCACAAGGGCCCTTGTAGTAACATAATTAATTGTTAAAAACTCCGCAAAGCATCCTAGCAGCAACTGCAGAGCCATGCTGCCACGCTGCTATTCCAGGGCTACGTCTGCAGATCGAGAAAGGCTTGTTTGGAAGCTTTCATACACAGTTAAAGAAGAACCACATTTTAAATGGCGATGAGCTACAAATACCTTTTTCTTTTTTGACTCACACATTTTAAGTAACACCTCAGCTGTCAGACACCACTAAAACACTACTCCATCCCACTACGCACAATCACTCATTTCTTTCACTCTTGCAACTTCCAAATTTTTTGTTCTCACAAAACCTGTATTTCAAATTACATTTTTCATACTGTTCTTTGCTTTTCCATTTCTTGTCAGTAAATCTCATTTCTGCTTCCCACATACATTTTTACACACTTTTACCTCCTAACATTCACATTTTTGTCTGTATGCTTATTCTTCCAGCTGTCTAATGTTACTTGAAGCTTTACTAAAAAAATAAAATCAGTTAATCTTCTCCATTATAGTATATACACATCTTACAATTATACGGTTTATGAACATACTAAAAATACTTTTCAGTTGGTACTATTCAGTTCTATTAATTTTTCTCTATTTTCTCTACGCAGCACTAACATGGATACGTTTTCACTCTTGCTTGCGTATTCCTCACCACCTCATCAAGAATACAAAAAAGTCGCCATTGCCTATGCACAATACGAGCAAGCTTTTATATTCTCCCTAGACAACTCAAATTTCTGGAGTTCTACTCTTATTAGGCTTCTTCAACCTGTGAGGCAGCTGTTAGAGAGAGCGTGCTCCAAGACACTCCTTTTCCCCAGCACTGCAGGATTGTTCTTTCAGTTTGCATTCCGCTCAAACTGCTTCTACGTCTTTGTAAATTTGAAAGAGGCAAATGACTGACTACGCAAAGGCAAAGTAACATACACTTGCAAACATTTATTTTGCTCAAGTGATCACTTGTTAAATTGCCCAAGAAATTGGTGCTAAAGGCATTTTTTGGGTTTATTTCAAAGTTCTTATAGCATGTTTGTTAAGAAGCTACTTAAAATACTTTTTGCACAAAAATGAAACAAAAGTTTCAGTCTGTGAAGGATGTAACAGCTAATAAATACAGCTCTGCATGCTTGTAAGTTTTCTTTAATACATTGCTAAATTTGCAGACAGCAAGATGCAAACCTTTAAAGTTCCACATTAAATTGTGAGGACGATTGTTCTTAAATCAATAAACAAAGAAAGGTCACAAATTTTTGCTAAAAGTCCAACAGCGTGCATTCCAGTTGCTCAATACCTATCCTGTATTGAATTCTGTAACATCTTTCAGCACAAGTGAGTCAGGCATATAGAAATCTAGCTTTCTCTGACCGGCACCCAGATGAGGGGAATGTTTCTGTGTTGAATCATAGCAAAGGTGTAAGATGGACGGATGAGTCAACAACAAAAAACTGTAAGAAACAGTCAACTTCTCTCAACAGAGAAGTCAACTCATTTTTTCTCCAAGGTACTACCCAAGTAACAGCATACAGTTAAGAATTTAAGTAAACATTAAGTAACTTAAGAAACACAAAACATGCTCTGAAGATGCACAAAGGCCAGTACATCTGTCTTAATATTCCAGTGAAGCTTTTTTTTTTTTCCTGAAAAAGAAGAAATTGGTAAATCCTGAAAAGTTGTCAGAAATTATATCTGAAGAGGTTTACTTGAAGTATATTCCCATATGGAGCACTAAGTATGGTGCTAATGTGCCTAAAATGTTACTGTCATGCTGCAAAATGCAGCCTAATTTAATAAAGCCTGATGCACCTTACATCATGTTGCAGTGATGCAATAATATGCTGCTAAATGAGTCACCTCCTATTAGCTTCACAGCAATAGCAGAGCTGATAGCCAGTGAAGGGCAAGTGGGGTAGCAATATTACTGGAAACATTGATGGACAAGCTTTCTATCGGATTATTTTTTTTCTTCATCCAAAAAATACAGATTCTGAAGCAGCTGTATTTATTACCAATAGGCACAAAACTTAAAATAATAGCAGCAGAAATGAGTGAGAAATCCATCTGCCGCTATTAAATACAATAATATAGTATACACGGTCTCATATAAATTCTTCGTATGGTCTCTGTGTAGTACTATATATTTCACACTGCATGAAATATATATAGTAGCATATGTATATATATCATGTACTATATAGAGTAGCATATTTTATATGTAGTATTACAATTTTAAACAGACTAAGTGAAATGTATTTAATAAATATAATCCATAGCTCCTTCCAGCATTCACGTATTCTGCAGATGTATCATGAATTCAACCTTTTTTCTAAATGGTTTTATACCATTTAAAGGGTCCCATCATCATACAGAACATACAGATTAGAAAGTTAGAAGAATAAAGTAAGTTAAGATACGTCAGTTTATAGAAAGGTTACTCTTTACACAAAAACTGGTGAACGCCTGTTTAGTTCTTGCCTAACATCCATTACATTCAGCACTTGATTTTATCTCCTCTCTCGCACACAGGATAGCATGCAGACTTGAAATTATTATGAGAGGAGGGTATATGTGTTGTCTCCACATGTCAAAAAATCCATAACGTCTATTTTTCATGCATGATTGTTTAGAATTAAACCAGAACATTAAGGGGACAGTCACAAATAATGTACAAGCTTCAGCCTAGTGCTGGCAGTGGGGAGAGAGAGACCTCGCCAGGCACACGGGAACAGCCACTTGCATCCCTCCCCTCTTGCCAATTAGCCGGGGCACTTACAGGCTCGCAAGGAGAAAGATAGCTTCTGTGAAGACCCGCAGAAACAATTAGAAGAATTAGTCTAACAGCTACACACATATTGCACATTTATCTCCATTTCACTTTGAAAATAGTGGGGATTCCTGGCCTCCTTTGAGCTCAGACCTGTCACAGCAATGTGCAGTGACAGCTGGGCACCTTTTTGATGACATTGGAAATGGGAGTCACACATTCAATATCTGAAGTCTAATCTTGTTTCTTTTACATAACCTCCAGATTTCAGTATTAAATTACACAAACGTAAAGAAAACCTCTTTTATTACAAGAAGCTTTCAGAAAACTTAATCTATATCCGATTTAAGATTTGTGAAAAGATGCCCTTCACAAATCTCCAATTATGCAGCCAACAGAAATGGTGCAATTCCCCACAAAAATCATAAGCCATCCCCCTCCTCCAATTCAACAACAGAAATAGAGACATCGTGTCAAGCCACGCAGCATTACATTGCAGTCTGATAGCAAAATAGAGGTTTTGCGTTTCATCTAAAAGCTGTGAATTCTTTGTCCAGGTAAAAGCTTTGGGTGCTCTGCATAAACCTCCGTTGGTCACCCTTCCCCCTCCACGAGTCTCTATACTCTATGGGACATGGGGGAGAAGAAAAGGCAGTAGGAGTTGGAAAGGTACAGAATGGAGCGAAGACCTGTCAGAAGGAGAAAGGGTATGCAGCAAAGTACAAATAAAGCCAAAAATGGAAGAGGATTCAGAACTTGATTCAGAACTAGATGAGCAGAGGTTTTAATGTAGCACACCAACATACACCATGACCCTTATTAACACTAAACAACATAAAAAGCACAGCTTAAGACAAATGCAACTACCTTGTTCAACACTTATTTGCACGGATAGGCCCAGCACGAAGTGCTATACTCTAGGATGCTCTTTTTTGGCTTGCTTAAAACACCTGAATAAAACCTGAAAGTACACACTTCTTGTTTGGCAAAATATTTGTGAACTAGCCATATTTACATTCTTGTGGCTAAATGTTAACTCTGAATCACATTCCTTTACCTAAAGTTGCTTAGATTTTTAAGCTGCATTGAAAATCAATCACACTTTAACTCCTACAGCCTAAATATAAAGCCTGTAGGCAGCCGACAGCCCATAGAAATCAGTGCTTAGATCCTTTTCGGTAACAGGTGAGAAGCGACAGTAAGAGTCTGAAGCATTTTGGTTTACAGAGGTCTTGAAAATTTTCTTTCCAGCCCTCTATAAACTTAGTAGGAAGTAAAAAGTAAAACACATAATACATCCACACCAGGTTATCAATATCATTTACACCAATGGCATGTGGAAAGAACTTTGGTAAGAAAAGAACAGGTTAGAGAGTATTTGGAGAAGTTGGGTATTTTCAATTCACCTGTACCCGCTAAGATAGTCAGAAGACTGGCTCTTGCCATCCTTGCCATTTCAGAAACCTTAGCTGCTCTCTTTGAAAACTCATGGTTTGGAGAGAGCGCAGCAACTGAAAAAAAATGGGTTTAGTTGGTTCGCTTCAGGGAGGAACAAAAGCAGTGGCCTGTAATTCCTCAGCAATTCACATTTAATTTTTTGGAAGAATACTGGAAAAAATAGACTGCAAATGCCAGAAGATAATGAGTAAGTGATATGGATTCAGCTGGAATAAACTATGTAAAACCCATCTCACTTCCTTCTCAGACAGCGTAAGAGGTGTTTTAACAAGACTTTCACTACTTTCACATTTCACAGGTGAACTAAGGAACCAAGGACAACTAAAACTACTGCTGTTTAAAAAACATCAGCTAGGAGCTCATGAATCAAAAACCAGCTGAATGTATTAACCAAGACTTTGCAGGCATCTGTTTTGGGCATCATTCCACCTCTTAATTAGTGACTTGGATGAAAAATGAAGACCGCATTTACTAAATCCATAAAGCAAATAACCCAGAAGGATCTACAAATGCAGCGCAAGCCTGGAATTCAAAACTGCACTGACTAATTTAGAGAAGGCAGAAGCAGTGCGTTATAAAGTAAATACATTTTTGCCTATGGAACCTGTAAAATGAAAAATATAGGCTGAGAAATTACAAGCTGCCCAGCACTACTGTAAAAAGGTATTGGGAAAATTTAGACCATCACCAATCAAACAAGTATCAAAGACTGGATATTTGCTATGAAAAAGGCAAATACCACATGGCAAAAAATTAACAGTATTGTTAGAAAGATCCAGGAAATTTCTTTTTGCCATAATGGTAAGGCCTTGGATGCGGTACTTTAAGTAGTTTAAAACACTAGAATGCCCCAGGGCTGTGAGCCTACTGGAGGACACCTAGAGCAGAGCCTAAGCTTTTCTACCAATATTTCAATCTGAGAGAGGCCCTGTTACATATCCACTATTAAAAATATACCTGCACTATATTCTGCACTATACACACCAAAGTAAAAATTAACTCCGTTTATGTCTTATCTTTTCTAAGGACTCCTTATCATCTTAATCACTTACTGGATTCCTGGCTTCTACAGACTTAAAAGAGTATAGATTCTTTCTGTCTACTGTCTGCAAGACAAGAGTTAGATGCTTTAATTACAATGATACTTAGATAAGGCATCAGGGAAACTTTTTATGAGTAAGCATGTTTAAGTAATGGAAAACGAAACCCAGCATGGTCATGCAGTCTCCTCCATCTCTAGAGGTTTTTAAGAGCTGACTATATGAGCATCTGTCAGGGACAACGCAGCTGATTCTTCATTCGGATTGTCAAAATGACCTCTCAGGATCACTTTCGACCTTCTCCTCTTGATAGCTTTCAAATATTGTACAGCTGTACAATGAGAGCTGTATTTCAGGCACTGCCATGGATTTATGAAAAATATAAAAAAGCCCAAGAAGATTCAGACATGCCACCATGTTCCAAGTTAGCAAATTATTTTAAACAGTCAGATTTAACCGATAGGGTCAAATTAAAGTACAATCTGTAACTTACCACATAAATTGAAAATTATTCAAAATTTAATTGAAAGTTAACTCCATGATCATTTTCTATTATCCTGAGTATAAAAACAAACCAGATTTACCTACAATAACGTTTTCCTACATATAATAAAAACGTTTAAGAAAGAAGAAATTATGGGAAAGGAAATAGTAGGAAACATACAAAAGGAATAAACAGCATTAGAAGTGAAGTTAATAGAAACAAAAGATTCTGGCTTTAAAATAGCTACATGTAAAAAATTAATATTAAATGGTACTAGATATAAACAATTAGGAGATATAAAAGCATTTTCCTCAGAAGCCAAACAGAAATTACACTCATTACTGCAAAGCAAACCAGAATTTTATGCAAAGTTAACATAGACCCATTTTCAAATACAGAACATTAACGTAATGGAAGAGTAACGTGGAAATTAATTTGCTTCCAAACTAATGTGCATTTATTATATTTTAAATACAGTATATACGGCGTTATTTGAACAATAGTAATAACACTAATACAAAGTTTTACTGTCTGGGCTGGCAATAACGTGAAGCCCATAACTTGAACTTAGAGTTATATTGCTTTTTGTGAGAATGGTACTGAAAGCTCACCCATGGAGTTACAAATGGGTCTTTGTTCATCACATCTGTGTTGCAGAGAAGTAGTAAAGGCTGTGAGAACGATCCTTTCTGAATAGGGGAAGTGATATTAGGACTGCATTGCCACACGGTGCTGCCCATTCACACTTCTAAAACTACTAGTTAAAAGACTCCAAACCAAGATGTCAAGCTCGGATGCTAAGTTTTATCCTTCAGAAGAAAGATGTTCCTGAAAATATCAGTTAGAAGCAAATAGTCTTCTTACAGTAAAATTAAGAGACTTCTCTTTGAGAAAACAAACAAAACAAATGAATTTCTTAGAATTAAAGCCATAATATATTAGTTATTTAAATCTTTGTCAACAAATACGAGTGTAATCAAATGCTGATTATACTTTTTAAACATTCAAACTTCCTGTACATTCAAAACAGACTTTTAAACAATGATCAACAGAGTATTCTTAATGTGGCTCATCAGAAATAACACGGAAGAAATCTTCACACTGAAACGAAGACTTAAAGCTATAAAACCAAAGTTTTCTTAATTAAGAAAACACATCATCGAACCCACAAAATAATAAAAGCATTACAATGGATAACTTAATTGTTACAAATTGAAAGCCAAGTAACTTTGTTTTCCTTTAAAAATGCACATGATCTCCACTAGGAGTAACAGTTAACTAACCAAATATATTCAACAGTTACTGGTATTTTTTGACAGATTATATGTGAAATATCCGAGTATCACAGACTAATCAGGATGTGGAAGGAGTACCGGTCTGCAATTCTGTTTGCAGACTTGGAGAGAGGAACAACTAGCTGCAAAAGGGTAAGAAAACCCATTTCACAATGATGTGTAGGAAAGATGTGACGCACAGACCTGAAACACATTGCTCAGTATGTTCAGTCTAGTAACAATCTCCCTTTTACTAAAAACAAAGCACTTCATGCTCATGAGCTACAGAACCAGTTCCACTTGCACATAGCGAAATTATCTCCTCTAAGTGGATGTACGTACGTGCAAGGCAAATTGACCACACAGAACCCAGAAAATTTGTTCTGCAAATTGTGGAAGTCATTTTTGTTTATTATGTTTGGTAGCCTGATGCATCTGAGTAACTTAAATGAAATCTTAGTTAAGACTATTCCATTTGCTTTCAATCATCACTGTACTTACCTGACAGCCTGGTAACCCCGTATCTCTACCATACAATGGAAATGGACCTCTATCTGATGTTTTTCCTATAAAAGAAAGACATTTGAAATTAGGTTTTCCTATAAAAGGAAGACACTTGAAATCAGGCTCTCTTAAAAATCTGCTAGGTATCTGCATCAGTTGTCCTTATATATGCAATTCAGAGAATCTGTTAGCATCATAGTACGTTTACAAAAATTAAGTTGCATGAATAAAAATATGCTTTTGTACATCTGTATTTAACACCCTCGAAAAAGCATTGCTGTAATAGATGACATATTTACCTAATCCCATTTCTTCTGTAATCGCACAGTTTAAAAAGTACTGCAATTTTTTATTGTTATAAAATACCTCTATCGATGTGTTTAAATAAAAAGGGCAAAAGTCCAGGTTCACTTCCATTATCAATGAGCAAATGCACAGACACTTTTAAACATTTCTCCTTCCTACTTGCAAATAGCACAAAGTTGGTATGATCTTAGGTGATGAATAAACCAAGTAGTAAAATAAACCCAACAAAACTACATGAAAAGTGAACAAAAACTTGAATTCAGGACAACAAGAAAATCCACACCAAACTTAAACCATGGCAGAACCATTCCGCTCTTGACACTCATCCCTTAAATCCTTAAAAATCACTTTGTTTCACGTACATTCCAGTCAGGTATAAAACTCAAGCAATACAACTGGTCAGGACAGTAAAGCAGACTCTTCCCTTCCGCCGTATATGCACTATGTGGCTGTAGGTAGCACTCAGTGGATACAGCACCTCGCGCAGAGTGCCTGCACTCTCGTGCTGCTGTCTGTGGGCACAAGACATTAGCAATATATTTGTCAGTTCCAGAAAAACTACTTAGTGCTGTCTTTGTTGGTTATTCCACCAAACTAGTTTGCATACTAAAACTCAGTCTAGAAGTTCTCCAGTAGGGCTCAGAAGTTTATCCATCAACACTTTTCAAAAACATTTTGAATAGAAGTCTCTGCTGAACAATGTCAAGAATCAGACAGTCATCAAGTGCGTGCATAACAGAAAACACCAAGTGCGTGTGCCCACCCTAGTTATGACACAGAACTAAGAAACACCCCGTAACACCACTCAGAGTCTTATCCAAACCTAAGTATTATTAAAATCACAATACCTCTCTATTTGAAAATAAAGTCCTCTTACCCAACCAAGTATTCCCTTTTCTAAACAAAGCATGTGCCATCCAGTTCTCGTAAGATAAAGTAGCCTTTCTTACCCATTCCCACTGCAGGAATCAATAGCTCCATGCTATTGCAACTACACTTCTAGAACTGGACTTCCTTTGCTTTCTCTGATCTCTCTTACTACCAAAAATCTCTAAGTGTTATTTTGTAGGAGATGCCATTTCTATTTCATATGTCATTTTCATAACTAAAGTGTGTTTATTATTAATTTAAAAAGTGCCTCTTGTGTAAGCAGAGAGGAAGTTTGACTGTCTCGGAACAACATCTCTCCGAGATCATCATCTCGATAACTACAAGTGGTCCAGTCAACAACAGGGCGCTGAAAACAGTTGCTGAAAAATGGCAGCTCTGCTGTAACAAAGGGAGGAAAAAAGTTATCATTTTTATGCTGAAGCAATTTGCCTCTAACAACTATCAGGCACCAAGCAACTAAAATACCTAGCATGCAAAATTATATGAAGTAGGATGAATCACGCTGTTCATATTAAACCAGACTCAGCATTTTCTTTCCAGAAAATGAGAATCTTATACCACATGATAAACAACTTCCACTGAAGTATGCAGTATTCCAGACAGGCTTTAAAACAAATATTTGTATAAGAGTCAATTACAGAGGCTAGAAAAATTATGATTTAAATTATGGTTTGTGTAGCAAGCAAGAAATTGTTAGATAAGAATGCATGAGATCATGTTCTTTAAACGTTATCACTTAAAAAGTTTGGCAGGTTCATACTAAAGGAAAACAGCTGACTAGTATAGCCCAATCCATACTAAATTTGGTTCTAAGAAATGATCAAGAAAAGCCAAGGCTGCCTGTTGTTGCACTGCCTACATATTCATCAAGAATTAGAGCTGAAGCAAAGTAACATTTAACTCACGTTTAAACAGCTAAGATTTCCAGCAAAGGGTTTGGAAAATGACTTAGGATCAAGGACAGGTGGTGCCTTTCATAAGGAGTCTCCCAAACGCATCCCAGTGCAAACACCCAGGTATGACTCTCAAACCCGCCATAGCACTACCATGTTAAAGGCACAGGTTTTTAAACAACAACAACAACAACGAACAGGCGCACACTACAGAAACAACGCTGAGCCCGTGCTCCTGTCCCATTCCTGGTTCTCTCGTCCTGTGGAACCACTCCCTGCTGTCCCTTTTGCAGGAGCGGGGCACTGTGCTAGCGGCAGCACCTTCAGAATGGCACAGCAGATGGGGAGAGAGGTGGAGTCGTCCCCAGCATCGCCACAGCACATCCGCTGTGCCCCTCATGAGCGAAGAGGAAGGACTCCAGCCACAGCCCCTGAAGCTTCACTGACACTACAGCAAAAGGTTTCCCAGCATGGTGTTGCCTGGTGGTGGCCCAGGGTGGTTTCCCTACCAACGCCTTTCCCTCTCGGAAAGAGAAGCGACTGCACACTGCCTGTTGGCCTTTCAGCACACTTCACCTGCTCCAGTCTCAGCACGATGCTATTCTCCCTATTTAAAGCCTTGTAAGCAGACTGTCACAGGTAGTGTTTATTTACCAATAGAGAGCGAAAATACTTAGCAACTACTCCAAGTAGTGAGTGAGTCAACTATTTGAAAGGTGGGTAATGTCAAGTTTGAGAAGATGACACTTCCCCACTGCTTTAACAAGCAGGTAGGTCCCACACATGTCTTGTCAATGCTTGGACAGTCAAATACATCACAGCAGAATCCCTTTGGCGGTTTTTATCTTACCAAATACTTTTCTTAATTATTCAGACTCTCTACAGATTGACAGAAGAGTGTAAAAACGTAGAAGTTACAGTAAAAACTAAACTTACCGGAATACCAGTGTTTATGAGCACGCATGCTTTAAAAACACAGTGACACTGAAAGCCAAAGCAGACCCCAAAATGTCTTGCAGGTTTGTGCAGCCCAGATTTGCTGCTGAGTTCGTTATACCCTCTGTCCGATCATATCCTCTCCATCCTCTCTCAAGAGGGTCCTGTCTCAGCCAGTGCTCACTACGCAGATGGCAATAGTATCTTTTCTGTTATAGCTGGAAATTCAGAAACATTAATGCTCAGCGTTAAGGGGACATGAGGAAACTCATTACAGCACTTGACATTAATTGGAAGGAGGAGAGGCCTATGCCAAAACACTATGGAATGACAAAAACCTCACATTTGCACAAGTTTGTGTAAACATGTCTGTAAGGTAGCACGTAGACGTACCAGCTGGGACGGTGAAGTAATGCACAAATGAAATTTATTTCTTCTTCAGATCCTATTTTGTTTTCACTAAATATTCATTAGAAGTATAAAGCAACTTTGGCCAGTTTTCTCAAGCCCAACCCTTCCCATCAGACCTGTGCCGCAGGGCTTCTTAGCACAGGGCTACTGTGAATCGTCAGCTCCATCACCTTTATCACATACCTCGTAATTCACGTTTCAAAAGTTATGAGCTGTCATTTTAGAAGCAAAATCCATGCCTTGCTTACAAAGCAGCATCATGGTAACCTTTTCCTCAGGTTACAGATCAGTGGCCTACATCCCAGAGATTTGTCTTCCAACCAGATTTGAAATAAAGCAACAGACACTTAAAAATAATTGGGTTGGTTATATACAGAAATCTTAAACCTGCACAGATCAACTCACAAGGCATTTGAATCATTCAATAACTTGGAATGATTTTGTGTTTTATTTTATTTTTCATAAGTTTCATGTGCTTACATCAACAAAAGCCTCAACAATCTAATCACTACTTAACAGGCTTAAAGCCCCAGTACTATGGAGTTAAAAGAAACACAACCAAGAAAATCCCACTAAGGATTTTGAACCACAAGTATATCCTAAACTTAAAACCTTGACACATTCTGTACCAATTCAAACATTAATAGGCATTTAGTAAATCATTATTTTTCTCTTGTAATCACTTGTCTAAATGTGATATGCTCACAAGTCAATATAGCTTTCGAATACCGCACATGGAATTGTATTCCATAATAAATCTATCCGTACAACAGCTGTGCAGCCTAAATACTCTTCACACAGAATGAACTGAAACAGCAAGGTGCAAGGCGAGAGTGAGCTGAGAAGAGCACTGCACTGGCTCAGCTGAGGGCCACTCCGGTGAACGCGCTACAAATGCCTGCCAGGACCAAACCAGCCTCTCCCACTGCTGCTAGATGCTGCCTGGTTCATGGGAGGATGACAGAACACAGCTCTGCAAAAAATGACTTCAATTCCCCCAGAATTAACCCCTTAAAGATTAAAGATCTTTCTGTGCATTGCTAGGAGCATATCTGTTTGGCAATAGGGAAAGCACCAAGATGTTACTGAAGCGATGCTTCTCCAGCACGCAGACCCCAGTGACCGTGGCTGGCGGCGGCTCAGTGTGTTGGGCACGAAGCCCGTCTGCCCTGTTTGTGCCAAGAGACGTCTTTCCGTGGATGCTGACGCACGTGTTTACAGTTCCTAAGCACCATTTCATCACTGCTAACACCGTGAACAGGTCACAGACAGCCTCCCCAAAAGTCAATTTGTGACAAAACTTTGTGGATACCTTAGAGGTTTTGGTTGAGATTTTTTGTTGTTTTTTTTTTTAAAATTTTTAAGTTATTAAACTGGTGTTGGTAGATTTGGATAGAAATTGATTTTTATACTGCTCTCTCTCCCACCGCATCCAGTAAAACAAAGTATCCAGCAACAAAGTACACGCCTCTGTTACCCACAGAATTAATACATTCAAATAATTTTCCTTATGCAGAGCCAATAAAAGAAGGAACAAGCTGCACAAGCTACACTGACAGATGCATGCAGACAATGCAAGAAAAACATTCAACAAAGTAAATGTTTTTCTTCAACTCTTAGTACCACTTTCCAATTTATCACAAAGTAGAAAGAAAGTACGCAAAGCATATAGAATAAGATCCTTGCTGCATCCAGTACCAGTCCATTCTTAATTTTTCTAAAATTTATTCTTATTCAACAATTATTCAGTATGGGAAAAAAAAAATTCACGTTTGATTAAAAAACAAACCCAGCCCTGCTCCTAGCACGTGGTGTGCTGCCACCTTCTTTGAGGCAAGACTGACTTACACATGCAGCCACAAAAGCCTTACTACGTACCTACACACTTCCCACCACACCGGAGGAATCATTTCCTCCTCTTCTACTGCTACATAGGCCTCATCATTAACAGAGACTGTCATAGTTTTAATATCTGTCTTATACCTACAAGCTTATCTCTAGTGTTTTAAAGGCGTACAATACACACGTGTATATGTTGGGAATACATATAAGAATATTACACACATTTTTACTTGTAATGCTTGTGATCAAAACTCATAGAAATGGAACAGAGGTCTGAAGCAACATGATTTGAAGAAAGTGCTTAAAACAAATGACCGTCTATTCACCAGCATTTGTTGAGGCGCTGTTGGCTCCCGTGTGCCAAGCACGCCGCTGGCTGCGCTGGGGCTGTGCAACTCGCCAGTGCCAACAAGCGCAGCTGCTGGCCTGGCCGCCCCCGCCTCCTGCCCGTCCCAAGCCAAAGCACTCCCCATGCTACCAACGAGGAGGCAGCGAGGGAGGAAAACGCCAAGTGCAAGTGAGATTAGTGATAAACTACAGGATCCCTTCAGAGGTCAGTGATTAGCAGGTCCCCAGCCATAATCACTTCCCTAACCCAGCCTTTATCTCATCACAGGCTCCTCTTCTCCTGACTGCAAGCACCTTCCCGGTTGATAACCCCTGAAGTCTTGCAAACTCCTCCACCCTGTCTTACCACCTTTTAATAAAGCGGTCAAACCTACATAATATGAATTGTCTGCAAACTCCTAATACAAATTTTAATCTTAAGACTAATAAGCAATTCATACATAACAAAATCATGTTACTGGAAAAATTTGTAATAAAATAACAGAACAGTAGAAAAAATACAAATACATTTACCAGGAATGCCATGCTGAAGTGATGATGAGCAATGCAACCTACACAGAATTACCTGGAATCAACCTCCCATTATAACTGCTGCAATTTAGAAACAACGCTTTAGACAGCAAATACTAAATTATTGCTTTTGTTGACATTTGGAAATATCGTCTGGGGGGGAAAAAAAAAGATAATTTTTTCATTGTGCTTTCCAAAGATGAGAAAGTTCAGAAGTTCTTTTATACTTACAGTTTTGTGAACATCTGCAGATGTCTTTCACTGTAAGAATTGTACTGTTTGAACTGTCCAGGCAATAAATCTCAGAGTACACTTATTAAGACGTTAAACATAGAAGTCAAAGGATTTCTCACAACTTCTTTAACACAATATTTTATAAAGAAATAATGTCAATGTGTGAAGTGGTATTAAAGAACCTGCTTCCCAAAGACATGCCTTTGACACTTTCATCCCATTGATTTGTACATACTTCTAAGAAAAGATAGAATATTTTGTCAGTTTGCAGAGCACTGCACAGATCTTGTGCTATAAAAACAATTTATTAATGCTCTTATGTACTTCAAATACACAGAAGGTAAGGCTGGACTAAACTCCACATTATATTTGGATTGACCCTATGAACTTGTAATTTATATGCTCATGTCAAAATGAGAGCATTTCTTTTCCATCCGTGGCTGATCTGTGGAGGCTCCTTCCTCAGTTCCTATTCCTGTCCCTCCACTTACCAGGCTCATACGCTGCTAAATAACAAATGTAATGTTTGCAAGGCTGAAAGGGAGTGAAGCCTCTGGCAGGAAGATGCACAGGAGCAACTGATGGCAAGGGGAAAAGAGGGAATACAAACCTCTTAAAAGAAGACAGATCTTTCTTTTTCTCCCCCTCCTCCAAGCATACGTGTGCAAGTTTCTGTGAACCAAATAACTCCTGAATAGCTGTTTTGTGTATTCAGTTTCAATTCTCCACTACTATGTCTACCCCAGGCAAACCTTACCATAAATAACGTTACTGCTCTATTAACCTGTGAGTGTGTGCTATGCATAGACAGATCATCCACTGGGAGACAAATATTACAATTACTACACTCAAAATTTACCTAAATGAGGGAAATCAGGGAAGTGTAATATCCAGAAGACAGTAACCAAAATAAGCACGCATATGAATACAGACACATTCCACACTGGTGACAAGAAGGCATTTTATCACACACACGTACGTACCTCACCTATCCACCCCATGTATTTCTAGAGTATCCAAATGTCTTCACTTTGTCTATGAAAAATATTTATCCCTTTGCCATCTTCCTCATCTCATCCCCAAGGGTTTTAGTTAAAATTTTCAAGCAACTAAGGAAGTTGTTATTACAACTAACTTGAAAAGCATCCCTTGCTCTCCTGGTGTGGAACTTGTCCCAGATCTAAGGGCAAAAATTACTCGGCTTCCATCAATGACTTTGAACATCAAGTAGATTCTTCAGCCTAAAGTCAAGAGGATTTTATAATTGGAAAGGAATAGAGAATCCACACTCTACAATGAAATGCTACACCTGTTTCTGATTAAAAGATTCTTTTGGTGACAGTACTTGCTACAAATTGCTAAATTATATCTATATAAAGTTACATAAAAACTTAAAAATAGTTACTTCTGTAAGTATGTACAGCTCCTCTCACCATCCAAGATCTATTTATTCTCATTAAACTTGAAAAGCCAGCTTTGCCAACAAAGAAAGATCCCCCTCTGTACAAACACAGGGACAAACATGGCAAGGGTTTCTAGCCATTTTCCGTCAGGCAACTGGCAAACACATACAAGAATACTCTCTTGTACAAAAGTTTGTCCAAACTTTCTTGGATGACTTGCATGACTTGGTCAAGCTTCCCCCATCCCAGGCAATGCAGCCACCCCGATCCCACAGAGAGAGAAGTCTGTAAATCAGGTGTTCCCAAACCGTAGTCTCCAGACCAGCCAGAGCGCTACACTGCAAAAAACCCCGACAAAACAAACCCAAACCAAAGAAAACCAAACCCCAAACACCCATTAGATGCTAAAACAGATTTCAGAAGAAAACAAAACAATACATTAAGTGCTTTCCCAGTGTTGCTGCTTCAAGAAAACAATTTCTGCAGGCGCCGCCGAGGAACCAGATGATCTGTTATAGCAGGAGGGGAAATCCCCACCGGATGGTGCCCGAGAGGAGCCAGCTCCTGCTCAGGGCTGAAAACTCCTGGCTCTCCACATGCACTACATGCAAGGACACCAAGCCAGAAGGAGGTGAAACAAAAACCCCAGAAAGAAAAGTTATATAGTCGAAATTAATAAAAAGCACCTAAGAGCTTAAAATATGGGCTCTTATTTCAGTATAAATCCCGTATTTACAGTAAGGGGCTTCAGACTGTCCAGAAATGGAAAGCAATCCTAGCAAGCCCCAAAACATTGAAGATAACTGCACAAGAGAACATCACTGTGTCGCAGAAAGGAAAACGTATTGGAGATACACTGAGAATGATCTTTTAAATATCTACTAAAAAAAAACCACTCAAAAGTTATAGACCTCTCTAAACCATCCTCTTGTCTGTAGGCATCTCACGTCTCCCTACATCTATGAAAACACTGACACCTTACTGCCAAGGCACCTGAAGGATGAATACTGTTTTTTAAGCCATATCCAAAGAAAAAAAAGGTGCAAAGGAAAACACATGTTCCTGTTTATTCTGGGAGGTGAGGCAAGTGGCATTCTTGATAAAGAAATAAAAAAAATAGTCCTCATAAGAGACCATAACAGTCGTGGGAACGGGACTGAAGAAACACTAACAACAATAATATCCCATGTCCAGACATAGTCAAGGTGAACATTAATTCTCGGATTCAAAAACACCAGGGAACATGGTGTGCCATTCAATGAAGAATAAAACTTCATATATCAATAAATACTACCACTCTGCTTGGCTACCCGTGCTTTACAGAGGTATCACCATGCTGCTTTCAATGACCTAAAGCAGATAAGGAAAACACTTTTCCTCAGTGTGTTAAGAACAAAAGGAATACTCCTGGCAATACTGGTAATTATTTTATAGAGACGATAACATGAATAAGCATGATGACATATTTTCTACTTCAACAGCAAGGAGATGTAGAAGCAATTGCTAACTAACATCCTGCACTTTTGTATCAGCAGGTCTAGAAAACATGACTCCAAAAGGACTAAAAAAATTTTTTTAAATATAAATCAATGAAGGAGTTGTCTCAAATATTAACATTGGGTTTTACTTAGTCTTGGAATACTCAGGAAGTACAAGATCTCTGGAAGAAAGCTCATATTGTACATTTAAAATAAGCAAATAGGATTATCCAAATAATTTATTCCTCTAATAGCAAGTCATAAATAATGAAATCACCAAAATGGAATTTTATTAACAAAGGATTAGGTAGGTTAATTATAATGCTAGTCAACCTGAATTTGTGAGAAAGGTGTCCTTTTACACCATAAACTGGCAGAGTACACTATCAATGTAGCAGATTTTTGTAAAGTATGTGCCTTGATATGATAAAACATTTTGACAAAAAAATGATTACTTTAAAAAGAATAATTTAAAGGAATAATCTAATCACTCTTTGAAAATAATAACGCATTAAAGGAGTAAAAGTCAGGCACCAGACAAGGTTTTTAAATGTAACTGTAAACAGAAGATCTTCACTGAATATTTTTCATTCATCAACATGACTCAAACCTCACCCTAGATTTAGTCTTTTTTTCTGTTTTTTTTTTGTTTGGTTGGTTTTTTCTTTAATATCATCAACCTGACAATCTAAATGTGTTACTGGAAATCCAGAGCCTGTCGGCAGGTTGAAACAGCTGAAGACAGGTCACTGACCTGGAGCGCGCCAAACTGCATGTAAGGAAGCAAGCTGCCGCCTTCTCCAGCCAAGCGCAAAAAGCTGCCTGCAGGGCTGAGAGGAGGCCCTACAGCCGCCTCCTCTTGAACTGGATTTATCCTGGGGAGGAGGGTGGCGGCTATGGAAACTTGCCGGGCTCCACCGTTATCCTTGCCTGTGCTGTGGTCCAGACTCCGCAGCTCTGCCAGAGGCACCCCAGCCTTTGCGAAGGCCACAGGGCATCTGCCCAGGCATCACCCAGGGAAGCCCAAGCATCTACCTTAGGAACATGCACTTACAGGACCTGACAGTGGCGTGAAGTGACTATCTTCCTTCTAAGCCTAAATGGTATTAAAGAGTGAAAGTAGAAACCACGTGGGTTTTCTATCTTTTTATCTATTTTACTTGCTTGTACTTCAATTCCCTGCACTACAGAATGGGAACTGCGGAGCTTGCATATTATTATACAAGCCTTTTATAGACAAACTAGGATTAATTTCAAAGACACTTTGCCATTTCATATCTAGCCCTTATCTCTCTCGTAAGCTCTCAACTACACATTACTCCTTGATATTAAACAGTCATACACACTTATAAAAAAGGCTTTTCTTGATCCTGCTCTCTCCTTGAATTACTCATCTAAGCCTCAGCATCTCAAGCACCTATTTTACTTCTCATGCAGTTGATCTTCAACCTAAATTTATGTTTTTATCAATCTCCCTGCATCTGTGATTCTGTCATTACCAATTATACAGAGTATATGGGACCTGTCCTGCTTAATGTCTTCATCAGGAGACCGGAGAAGAAAACAGTGTGCCCTAAAAAAGTTTGCAAAAGACCCCAATTTGAGAGATGCAGTTAGTACACCTGATGGCAGGACCACCACTCAGGAATGCAGATAACCTAGAGGACTGGGTCAACGGGAACTTCATAATATTCAACCATAACAAATGTAAAGTCCTGCCCATGGGACAGATTAGCTCCTGTGAGGGCACAGCCTGGGGACCAAGGCTGCTGAGAAGGATGGGTGGCCTTGAAAGGCAAGCTGCACGTGAGAGAGCAGGTGGAGGGGAGTGATCATCCACCTCAGCACTCCTTATACCATAGCCAAAATATCACATCCAATTTTGGATCCCCCAATAAAAACAAGCAAACAAAAAACTCCAAACAAAAAAAACCCCAAACCACAAACAAAGAAAACCCAAGCAATCAAACAAAACTAAGCTAGAGAGGAACACGAAGATTCCCACCACTTTCACTGGACATTGAAGGAGGCCTCACAATGATGCAGCCCTTCTTTTGATTGGTATCACGTCCCTTCCAGAATCCTGGATTCTGAAATCCTGCAACTGGCAATTTTCCCTGCAATTTCCTATCATTCAGCTCAAATCCCTTCTGCTCTTCCAATTTCTTTTCTCATCTTCCTTTCTTCCCCCAGTGGGGCAACGACTCTGTATATCAATCGCTGTATTGGTTTCTCTTTACCTCTTACACTCAGATCTCAGACTTATTCCCCCCCCCCCCCCCCCTCGCATCACACA
>VXBO01000009.1:445572-523670 GCA_013400135.1 Rhinoptilus africanus | reverse complement strand
CATGCCAGAGAGGATGGGCGCCTCTCGCAGCAACAAGAGCAGCACTTGCAGCAGCCCCACTTTGTTCTGCAGGCAGAGACTCGCGCTGCCTCTGCGACTGCCTGCTCTGGCTGCCCGCAGACGAAGGGAAACGGGAGAGAAGAGGAAGGAAGGGAAAGAAAAAAAAAAAACAACCCACCAACAACAAAAAACCCCCACATTACTGCAGACCAGATGGGAACATTCCACATGACCAAACCAATCAATCACCTCGGTGGGGCGCAGGTGCAGCACAGCCGTGTAGCAACACACCATTTCACAGTCTATCGGGCACAAACACATGGTCACCAATCAATGGCACCCCCAGGACCTGGGGGGGAGGCTCTCTCGAGCCTTACTGGTCCATGCCTGATGACTTCATAATCACACATCATTTCATTCACTGGAGGATACAAACCAGCATTCTAATAACCTTCCCCCGAAACCGGTCATGTCGTGCATATTAATGGAGTGCCGGGTAGCGCTGAGCCACCGGCTCCGTGCCGCAATCTGAGCAGAGCCTGCCAGAAGGAACAACCTGAAGCTACGAACTTCTGCCCCAGGAAGGGTAGTGGGCTCAGACCCAGATCAACGGCAACGTTCTTCATTTTGCCAATATAAACTGCGCACAACGCTAGCATCTTTCGCAAAGGAACCCTTGAACAATAGCAAGCAAGCGGAGATAAAGGACAAAGCAGGATGAAAAATCAATGGAAGAATGTACTTCTGTACTTGGTGACGCGTTAGACAAAATTCTGAAACAAACAGAACCGCTGCTAACAGGAAAAAAACAAATTTAGAACTATAAAAAAAGAATGATCTATATGCTTGCCAATGCTCTCAGGGAAATAAATTATTTTATTTCTTTTAAAGCAAGTATCACAGATTAGTTTTAAAATAAGCAGATAAAAAATGACAAAACGTGATGTGATCACACCACATCAAGGCCTGAATCACAGCACTAGCTGCTTTTGAGTACAGTTTGCAAAAAGGCCAATTACAAATGTTAATTTATGTTTGTGTTACTGATGATTTAGGAGTATAATAAGCACTACAGACAGAAGGATATAGAGGTATTTTGGCCAGAGTGTATCACACTATACTGTTAAGTATTTGCACTATTAAAAAGACACTTAGGAAAAATGTGACAAGGAGTGCATCTTCTCTTGAAATTACATTATGCCTTGAGGCTAAAAGGCAAATGAGTTGCAACTGAAAAGATTAAACAAACGATTACTATGCACTTTTCAGGTTTAGAATGCTCTAAGTGCCCAGGTAGGGAGGACTCCACCGTATGGTATCAAAGCCAAGAGCTTTGTTTTACTTTTGTTTTTCTTAAATCGATTATATGAAGAGCAGACGCATCCGAGTGATACAGTTAAATCAGGCAAGCCTAGCATCTGCTGAACCACCTCAGCTTCGCTTTTGGGCATGAATTGATAAGGAGTACTTGGAAACATAAGTTTAGTGGCATGGCAAGAGCACAGTTATTAGGTTGCACTCTGTGGCACTACTGTTTCTTTAGGTCAATGGCAATTCCTCCCTTACCATCCGTGAGGCTACACAAAGGGACTACAGCATACTTTAATTCGTTAATACAAGGAAGGGGAAAAAATCATGTCAGAAGCAGAAAGCACATTTTTTTTATAGTTAGAATCCAAATAATTTGGTGATTTGTACTACTGCAGGCCCTTTAATCTTCTTTCCTTGGCTTCCTCTCTTCCTAATCTCAAAGATCTCAGAAAAATACACAAAAACTGTTGTGTTTTGCCCTCAGTTCAGTTTTGGTATGATTCACCTTTTCACAGAGCCAAATCTGAGTCCTGTAATCCAAAAACTTCACACAACAAGTTGTCAGGCTTGGCGCTGTTAGACAGAGGAGCACAAATGGGTTAAAGAACAAACATGAATAATATCAAAGGAATATTCACATCCTTTTTCAGAATTATGTTGACCAGCAGCAGATCAGGAAGTGTTCTCCCTCACTAGAATACAAAAATCATTAATCAATAAATCATTAAATTAAGGGCCTGACGACCAGTTCTATTCTGGGCACTTACAGAATGCTAATCACTGCAGTGTCTGGGGAACCTACAGTGTTAACAATCAGAATATCTTCTTTGATAATATCACTTTTTTAGATTAAATTCAGCTTCTTTTATTTTGAAAGCTCTCAGAAAGAAATGAAAAATGTCATGTAATGAATTAAGCACTAATATTAGTCACACTTCATATGCAACATGGGGCAAGCTGATGGCTATGCTACAGATTTGACATCTCTTACAGAGGCAAAAATCTAAGAGCTGGTGACATTCACAATGGAAAGAGCTGGGAGAAGCTGGACAAAGAATCTCATCCAAAATGAAAGAGCCTCAGTAAAGCTTACCCTTACCTGGAAACATCAGGAAAGAGGGAGAACAAGAGCCCAGGCCAGCCTGAGCACCTCACCTCCCGTCCCTGTGCTGGACTGCTGCACGCGTGAAGCCAACGACACGCCTGTGTCTGGCAGGAGGCACTAAACCTCTTCTGGGCCTCAGACAAAGCTGAGCCTCTCTTCCCATTGACTAAGGCGGGAAAGGATTGGGGTTTGCTTGCTTGCGACATAATTATATCTAAAAAAGCTAAGACATAGAAAGCGAGGGTTCTGCTCAACTCACAGACACTAGAGCACAAAAGGGTAAGATTTATCAGAGAAACTTTGAAAGAAAGGGTATTGCAGGATGGCAAAACATGGCACTGCTTGTGAGCAAGGGGAACGCCACATAGACAGCATGAAATACACCAGCAACAAATGTTAGTGAACTTCTGAAAACAAGCCTTAAAAAGTGCATGGCACAGGTAGCAGGGATCCAGTTGCTATTTCAACTATATAGGCTATAAGGACATCAAGAGAACAGTAACAGTTTGTAATCAGTTTGTTCACATCAATGAAGGAGTCATGACAACACACATTTTAATCCATAAACAGAACAACACAACTCCTGGGACATTTCCTAGAGCGAAGGACTCCAGTGAAGATTTGCTTATACTACGATTCTTACCCCTGTAATATGCAGAAGCAAAATTATCAATAAAATATATACAATTCACAAGTATATAGTGTATAAATTAGTAAAATTTATTCTGTAAGAAGTAGCTTGGATTTATTCATTCACTAAAAATTATACAAGCACCACTGTTTGCAAAGAGGCAGCTAGAAGTTAATCAACAAAACAGTTATAACAAAAATAACTTCTCTTGTCAGCGCAATGATAACTGGCTACAAGGCTAAACTGAAATGCGTTTCTGCAAGAAGCACTCACAGTACTGCAAATATAGCAAAATTAGTATTTACAATAAAGAGAGGTAAAAATGTGTTGGAACTTATGACAGTTGATAGTTAAGACTGAAAGGGTTTTGTGATTTCCTGAGTAAAAATGGTTAAATAAGACACAGTCAATGAAAACGTTACCCTAAAAAGAAAAAGATGCACATTTGCTCAATAGTAAAAAAAGCTTTACAAATTTCATTCAAGAAATAAAACTGCAAACTGAAAACATAGCTAAAATTGGGGTATACTTCCCTTAGTAAATGTAATTCTTTTCAGCATTCAGATACGAAGAAAAACTGTAATGCCACTAAGAATGTTCTTTAACTACCAGAGGGACATATAAACCCAGTTAAATCGAACACATTAAAGTTTAGATACAAGCTATTGCTGAACTGGTCGCTTTTATCTCATCATCTCTACTGACGTTACTCAGCTTTACCCAGGGTCAACAAAAACTATTCATTTTATGTTCTGCCTAACTGGATTCCTTATGATCAGCTGTTAGCATCGAGCTGTCTGATTTCCATTCAGGCTTCACAGCTGGATTCATTATAAAAAAAGAATATTAAACCTTGGGCTGGCAAAACTGGCTTTGACTTCGTTTCTATAAGTAATCACGCTATACTTTCAGGTATTAAATAAAATTTTCATTCTGATACAATTTTTTTTTCAATATGACACAGACTGCATATATTTAAGAATTTCCAGTAGCTGTCAAAGTCACAGATGTAAAAAAGCTAACAGAACTGAAATTTTAAGTGAGAAATAAAAATAAAAAAAAAAATCAGGAAAAGCACCAAGAATTTATCTTCTATCAGTAAAAGTCCCACTGCAAAGGAGTTTGCAATGTAATTCCATTTGCAAGGAGAATTGCAGATGGAATTACGTAGAAACTAAGGGTTTGGGGGTTGTTTGGTTTTTTAGTTTATTTTGATAATGAAAATATTTTCTGCAAAATGGATAGTTATTCCTAAAAATAAAAACCAATACTCTTGGGGGAAAAAGGGCAAATTTTTTATTTGGATTTGTCTTCCAAAACAGAAAACAGATAGATGAGCAGCTCTCCCAACAATGCTTATTTAAGCAAGTATTTGGAAAGGGTCAAGAGGAGAGAAAGGAGAAAGGCAGCATTAAGTTAGAAAAGGTGGTTCTGTGTAGAAAGGCAAAAGATGAAACATGGCCATCTAGTAATTGACGTTAACTTTTCCACCCCTTTTTTGCATCACTGCAAAAGCCTGCTTGCAAAGAACAGGTGGATTTTCTCAGGGGGAGGGAGCAGAGAAGGTGGAAGGCCGCCTCCTCCTCCTCCTCATTACACCAGAGCTTGACCAGGCAACACAGGGTTTGGGGACTCCACTGATCACACGGGAAGGGCACAAAACAGGAATATGTATGGACAAAAAGTAAAATGTCAGGAAGGGCAAGAATGTAAATAATTAAGAAAAAAAAGAGAAAGCTCAAAGCAAAATTCACTTGCTGTAGTTTGTCACTTCCTATGTCTTATTACTGACCTACTACTTCTATAAGTTTGCAAAAATGGGAGATGCATCTTGCCACACCAAAATGGCCAATGCGTACTGGTTTAGACCACTGAATCTGAAAACTGAACAACCAGATACAAATTTAAGTTTACTTGCTACAAATTCGGAGCTATTTAAAAAGCAAGAATAGCATTAAGTCCTAAAAACATGAAGATATATTTTTAAAATGTTCTTCATAGGATGGTCGCCCAGGCTCCCCCACTGCAGATTTACAGACCCCTGACAGGAGAGTTGACCAGGTATCTATTCACTATCTCGGAACTTCAGGTTTTATTACCTGCTGCCACTAATCCTGCCTCACAGGCCAGTACAACTGAAGAATGTATCCAAACAGAGGCACAATGAGGAAAGCTATGAAACTCATTACACACATTGGCTTATTAGCAATAAGTCAATAAAAAGAGAGAAAATAAAGAGGAAAAACCCCAGAAAACACATTTGGGACAGTATCCTGCAGTTACAATCACTTGACATGATTCTTTTAATGAATTAAATCAAAAAAACCCAACAAACTTCAAACAAAAGAAGTTTAAAGTGATACTGTCTTTTTAAAGCCCAACTAGTTCTTTTCATGCCTTATTTCTGATTTTGGTCAGCAGTGTCCTCTGCATATGTATTTATATGATATGACTCCTTCTATTATTTACAAGCAGAAAAAAAATGTGAAAAAGTTTGGATTTAGTACTTTCCAAGCTGATCAGAGCAGAGCAAGCTCAGATGGCTATCCGAACAGAACATCCTTAGGGAGACAGAGCCACCCCAAAGGCTTTGGGGGCAGAAAAATCTTTAGGCAAAGTGATTCATCATGTGTGGCAAGATGACCGTGACATCTAAAGATTCTTGCCTGGAGCAGCACGATACATGCTACAAGGCATGAAGCGTTCTGAAAAGCAGCCATGCACAGCTCAGAAGCTTCAGTGAAAAGGACATATTTACTAATTTCGCATTCAAACTCACTCTTTCAGAGTCTAACCAAAGGATGTTTTAACATCTGGCTCATATTCCTCCAACACAACTAAGCCATAGCCTTGCAGGTTTGTTTAGAAGTTGGCCAGCAATATATGATTATTTTTCCACTTTAAAATGTAGTTTCCCATAGTAGCTTTTATTATCGTTCTGTTCATTCACCACAACTTATAGCTCTTCTAACAGAGGATCAGAGATGCATTACTACATCTCCACTGCAACATGAGAACAAACAGTTTGATCTTCCACATCTACAGCACAGTAATCTGTCCTGTGAAGAAGAATATTTACTGTACTACGTGGCATCCTGCTCAGAATCTGTACTTAAAGACCACTTAGAAGATATCAGTTCTGAATGTACAAACATCTCACAAACAAGCAAAAAGCCCTGCACTGGAAGAGAAGACAGACTCCTCTGCTATGGTGTCCCACCCACAGCACTGGCCAGTAACAGATGCACAGAGAAAGAACCACAAAACCCCAGAGCAAATGCGAAGAAGGAGACGTGCCAAATTTCAACAGTCAGGTGCTAGACCCAAAGAGGTACCATACTGTAAGCAACAACAGAGCACAATGAGATGTTAAACTTAATTTTCTCTATATTTAAGATGAAGGAAACAAAAAGAAAAATGTATCTACAAGGAGCAACACATCTGCAGAAAACCACAAAAAATTGCCTTTCTTAAAACAGTCAAAAAGTCAATAGACCAAGGCAGACAGACAGGCCAGGTAAAGACAGGAAAAATCCCAAAGTGCAGCTGAGTGGGAGCCTGATGGAAGTGCTCAGGTGGAACCATGGACTGATCCAGATGGGTGCATTCAAGGGATAAAAACGCAGGTTTAACCGCACAGTGAAACTACAGTAAAATTATTCTCTATAGATTTGAGGACAGAGGACTCTGTTGACGATTTGAGCATAGATTACAGTTTACACTATTCTACCTCTCATGTCTTGGCATTATTGGAAATAAATTGGACCAATGACACATAATTGTGTTGCATTAACGAACAAGAAAGCAACATAAAAGTACCACCAAGAAAACAAGAGAGATTTGATAGAAGGGCAGTAGCAACTTTAAAAACATAGCTTTCAGTTCAATAGCGGCGCTGAAATTGCTTATCAAGGGAATAACGATGCTTTAGAGCACAGCTTAAAAGAAGGAAAAAAAAAAAGTTACTGGGGCCTGGATAACATTTTCTCCCGATGAATCACTGCCTTTCAATTTGGTGTTTGATTTCACATCGGTTTGCTGGCATTCGCACTACGTCTGTCTCATGAGCCCCGGCAGTGTCAGTGCTGGG
The DNA here is from genome assembly GCA_013400135.1 of Rhinoptilus africanus. Lineage (NCBI taxonomy): Eukaryota > Metazoa > Chordata > Aves > Charadriiformes > Glareolidae > Rhinoptilus > Rhinoptilus africanus. Next base: position 516,533 of record VXBO01000009.1, on the reverse strand, counting down.
GAGGAGGGGGCAGAGGAGGCAGAGCTTGGGAGGGGGCACAGCTTCTCTCCCTCCTGCTGCAGCACGTCAGCCCAGCACCACACAGCCAGCTGAAGTCACTGGCTTGATTCAAGACATTTGTGCTCCATATTTTCTTCTATGCAGGTAAAATGGATAAAGCAATACTGAAAATCCTCTATATTTAAAAAAAAATTGTTCTTTACCTTTACTCTGTTCTAGCTGTATTGCTGGAAGCCCACTGCTTATTGTGCATACACAAGCAAACTGTCCTACATAAAATGGTTCCCAAATGGAGAAACACACGGATTTTTTCCTTCTGTAAACTAATCATACTCCTTTTCATAGTTTGCAACTGTGCCACTGAACCAACGAAAGCCAGCAGTATTTCTCTTTTGGCCCCGCTCCCTCTACCCTATCCTGGTAGGAACAGGTTTATACTCAGTTTGTTCACCAGACTTACAAAGTTGTTGAGTTTTTTACTGTGTGCCTTTCGAACCGCATTTCTAGGAAGATACATTTCTAATATAAAGCAAAAATATAAATGAGATAAAGAATATATGCATATACTGGACAAAAATAGTCATTACAATGGTGCTTGTGGCTTGGAGCCCGATAGCTGTCAAACAAAGGAAGAAAATCATACAGTTGTTTGGCACTCAAGGCTGAGATCATTGTGAAACATGCACTGTTTATAAATTGTCATCGATGAATAAAAGCAGTGAACAAAAAAATTAAAGGAAATGCAGCCAAGAACCAGGAAGGGAAGCCAATGATGGCTCCTCCTCCTCCCACTCTCAATCATCAAACAGAACTGAATGACCCCTCGAGCCCCCGGTACACCAGGCAAGAACAACGCAGCACGGCACAGTGAGCAAGTGACTTCAGCTTCTGCTCTCACAGCTCAACCCAAAGTACCCCAAAAAAGTCATAGATTCAGACACCTGAAAAAAAGTGGCATGTGGATTTCTCAGCTCGGTTATTTATAAAGTAGTATTTTAAACACTAGCAATGCTAGTGACATTTATCTTAAGCTTAAAAATATCAATCCCAGAAGATGTAAAGAAAAATTGTTTCAGTGATGGTAAAATATATTGGCAGACCTTTCTCCTCAGAACACAGCACTGCTGAAAAAAATATTCCCTCACTTATCATTGAGAAGAAAGATTAAATTCACCGCAGGTGAAAAGATTTCTCCAAGCCCAAAGACAGTCAAGAATTGTATCCCAGAAAATAAGCAAGAGCTGCGTTTCTGATCTTGCGTATCTGTACCTATCTCTGTATCTTTCACACTCGAAGCTGTATAATACTGCAATACACCAACATGGAAAAATTCTCCTCTAAATTTAAGAAAAATAACATAGAAATATGCAAAAAATGTATCATTTTTTGAATAAGTAAAATACTACGGTGTGCTAAATGTTTTCTATAGTATAACACACATATGAGCTTCTGCAAACTCCTGTGAAATTAGGGCGCTGTGATCAGAAGGTTCTCGGCAGTATTTCATAAGGCAATGTGACTTTTAAGATAGGTAAGGCATATTTAAGATCTATGGTTCCGTAAGGAATTATTTTTTGTAAACGTCTATTCAAGCAGGTCAATCAGCCTGTAGTTTAAGTTGGAAAGTACCTCAAGACTGCTAATAAAGATATAGATAAATTAAATCTGAGGTGACAGCTTGTTAACGGACTAGTAATATGTGAAACAAACAAATGATGTCATAAGAAAGAAATGAATCAAGACAGAAACAGAGGTGTTATTTATCACAGCAAAATAGTAAGGTAAACTTCACTTTGCTCCTATGATGGAGAATAGGTTTAAAACCACAGTACCCCGATAAAGAGTGTACACGTACGCTCTTTCCTATCTATGCAGAACTTTTTAAAAACATTATTTGATGCAGTCATGCACTTAGGTATGCAATGCAGACCGCAGGGATCAGCCCTGAAGCTTACGAGACTGTTAACAAGTCACACATTACTCTCAAGGCTTCTGCTTTCTATGTCCCATTGTACAAGAGGCAGAAATTGCAATACGCCTTATTTGTTCCAACTGCACTTGGTGCCCAGAGTATCAGGTTTGTTTTAAAGGTCCCTATTGCACTGGGAAGGCAACTAAAATTCGTTACAGTTATTGTGATGATAGTACTGGTTTTGTACGTGGCCGTACAATCCCAACTTGAATTTATACATTTTACATTTACACATTACGCATTTTAGTGTGCCTAGTTCCCAACTACCTTTAAGGCTTACAGCCAGACCTCAGCAGTTTTAGGAAAAACCGTAAAAACAGTCTCAGCTTATTTTAGTTGCTATGTTTCCTCCCCATTCCCAGTTCAATGAACCTTTTTTATTTCATCACTGAACTTAAGGCTACTGCTTTCTTTAAAGGAATCAGTAGCAGTAATCCCAAATACCGCCAGTTTCTTTAATCCTGTATTTAACACAACATCCCATAAAACGATTTATCAACTCTTTCCTTTTTCATCTTCAGATAGGGGGCCCCTGTAGGCATCTTCCAAAAAACCCCAACCAACCAGCACCCTCCCTCTGCCAAATGCCATGCTGGTGAAGCTTCCACGCATACAGATAACAAGGTTCCTGTTTCTCAAAATGACCCTCCATCTGGCTGCCCAAGAAATAACTCCACAGAATTTTCTTCCCAATATACATATAGGCGTTAGAGTGACAGAAGCCGAATACCTGTCTGAAAGCCACAGCACTGGTAGCCTTCAGCAAAGCCTCAGAAGATGGCAACCAAGAAAGCCTCACAAATGAAGCAAGATATTGCCATCGCTTAACAGAATGAGTTGCCATTTCTCTGGTCTCCTGCACATTTACATCACACCAAAAGCCTTCACCCACTTTTCATAAACATAACTTTGGTGCAATATTGGACTGAAGTGAAAGTGTCCAAACATTATTTTCAAAAGCAAATTTTAAAAAAATGTGTTTTCTTTTCGTGATACTTGTTCCATTAATCCACTATATAGGCGAACCACTGCACACCCACAGCAGCTTACATCTCTAGAGACAACGCAGTGGCCACTCAGACAGCTCACAAAGCCAACAGTATTAGAGATCCAACACCTCCATGCACCTAAAAAATAAATTTACATCTTTTATAGGCTTGTTCAATTTCTTCTGTTTTCCCTTCTGAGGTGTTTGCCTATGTATCCAAATAAAGTCAGGTTTCCAGCAGCAACAACCATTTGACTCCCTAAAACACAGTCTCTAAACAAAACTATTAACAACTTCAAATCATATTAATGCAAATACTATATTGCCCCAGATCACAAAAATCTACTTGTTCTGGCACAAGCAGCCTAGTTACACCATTTTGGCTGACTGGTTCAGAATTTAATCGCTGGCTACAGGCTGCTGCATTTATTAGGAACTGGACTGCTAGCAATTGACAGGCTACAGCTACATGCACGCAAGAATGAAAAAAAATTAATGGAATGAAATAGAGATTAAGTAAATTATTTTTATGCACCTGGCGATAAGCAAACATCTTTATTGCAAAACAAAGACAAGCCATGAAAAATTACAAAATTATCTTTTAATCACCAGTGAGCTTTCTACAGCCTCCTATTTGAACAGGATAATAGTTATTATGTAGATCCCTGAGCAACTGCCTCATGGGGAAGTTACGTCCCCAGCATGGGAAAGCATCACCTCCTCCTCCTCCTCCCTGGAAAGGAGCTTGGCGCCTTCAGACAGACCGAAATTTAAAATCCTCCAGTTTCACCCAGCTGATCCCATCCACTGGAACACATCTACAAGTGCCCAGGGATGGCAGGAACCACAGGAGAGAAATATGCCCTTTCAGCATTTCACGCACTGATGAGCCTTGTAACAGATAAACATACCCTACAGCAGCTAAACTGACATGTTGTAACAAAGAGGAAATGCAAGACTTAAAAATTTCATCAGATTACTATTTATTCTCCTTTTCAGAGGCAGAGTACACTGTGAATAAATCAACACTCATATGTATCAGGCTGCATTAACTAAAAAACAAGCTTTTTGGGACAAGTTTTATCAGAACTAAAATACTTCAGAATTTAAAAGCCACAGACTTGCGTATTTAAATTCCCAGACTGGCAATTCAGAAGTACTTAATACAACCAAAATTCTGGGCTTAGGCGTAAATGAAACCTTTTTGAAGAAGGCAACATTTCATCTTCCTCTCATGCAATTAACACCAGGTCCCAGTTTTTCTCCCGTTAGCACACAGTGCAATCAATGCTACTGCCCAGGGCCACCAGAAGTGCAAGCTCAGCTTGTGGGACATGCTGCAGGTTTGCAGAGACCCCTGTGAAGGTACCGGTGGCACTGGTGGTACCCAGTGAAAAGGCATCAGCGGCTCTTCCTAGTACCATGTTTAATTGCATCATCTGGTGGATTTTCAAAGGCAGATTTCTTCACTTACTTGCCAGAAAGAAAAAAAAAATAATTCTTTTTTTATTTTTCTTGAACCACAGCACTGCAGACTAAGCCTGACAAGGGCTCCAACAGTGATTTGGAGATGTGCATCTTCCCCTTCCCGCGCTGGGGGCTGCTGAGGGCAGGCAGGGAGCAGGCAGCACCTACCTGGCCGAGCCCCAGCTGAGCCCCACCTGAGGATGGTCGGCGGGGGACCCTCTGCCACAGCTGCCAGCTAGGAGGAGGATGAAGGTCCCCACAGGGAGAAGGCACCAGCAGACGGACACCTGCTACAGCACAGTGTTGCAGGGGACGCCAGCTCCCTGCTGCATTCACAGGAAGCCTTGAGGTATTACTGTGTTTAAAGAAATGTTAGGAAAGCTATTTGATTGAAATATCACTCTAAACAGAAGGGAGAACTAAGCTCAACACACACTCTTGTGAGCAAAAACCCAAGGGTAAAAATGCCCCGCACTTAGCACTGTCACTAAATGACTGTGAAATTTAATTTCCCAGAAACCCATTAGCTTTCACAAAAGGAAAATGAAGAGCAGATGAGAGCAATTCTTTGGTGTGAGCTGAATTTATTTAATGTAATACCTGGGGGGAAAAAAAAGAAAAAAGAAATCTGAAACTGTACCAACAGATAGAAAACACTGCAACTCTGCAAAGCGGCAGCAGGCAGCAGAAGGTCAGGGCCCAGGTTTGACGGGTCGGGCTGCAGGAGAGGAGGGAATTCTTGAAATTTAACTTAAAACTTTACTCTGGGTTTGAAATTTTCATTATGAACAACAAAATACTATAAAACTCACATTAGGCTTTTAGCCAATCTGTAATATTCTATAAAAAGTGTCAATCAAGCATTTAAGCACAGTGACATGTCCCAAATGGAAAATAAGAATTCTTAAAAGGAAATTTAAATGTAAATCTTCTATTTGCCAGATTTCTAATACACAATGATTTTGAAAAATCTATTTTTTAGAAACAATATACGCCTACCTGAAGCAAGAAAACATGAAGCTTTACTGGGGTGAAGCAACGGCAATGCTAGCTTTGGGAAAAGTAGTCATGATGTCCTACATACAGATGAGTCGCCATCTTGATATTTTTAGCTTCAATAATTAAAACAACAAGTGACTTAATAAAACATAAACATGATGCTGTGAAACTGTATGATATCAGTTACTGAAAAGTAAATTTCAAGGAATATTTCCAGCATGGGAAGTTTCTAATCCGTGGCCTGTGGTGGACCCATGTCTCAGAGCAGGAGACCTGTACCTCTAGTTGTTGTAACTGTGGATGGTCTTATACTTGTGTCTTTTTTACTAAGAAAAGTTTTTCTGAAGTCTTAGTCTACAGTAACATTCAACAGATAATTATGCAGTATGTGAAGCTTATTTGCTAACGTTTTACAATTTTCTTTCAACTTACTGCCCTACTCCTGTAAAATGAGATGAACTGAAGCACCTGTCATAATCTTTATTGTGCCCCTATTTTGTCATTTTCCTCTTTCATCCTAGTAAATTCTCTGAAGGATTCAAAATACTCTGTCCCCCACAATTCTCCAAGTTAATACTGATGTAACTGCACATAAATTATTTCAGATCAATCTTCCTATTACTCATGTCTCTGGAGATGGTTTCCACTGTGATGCCTATTTTATTCCATGTGTTAAATTAGTAATGATTAGAGAAGGCAATTCAAGGAAATCTAACTATTATTTTGGACAAATACAAGGTCTGCCAACTCACTACTCACGCATCTGCCCTATCCCTTCCTAAAAGGTAAAAGATTCCTAGCAAAAAAATATAATGGCATTATTCTTAATGTTTGCCATTTTATTAACTCTTTACCCTTGCTTGCTTCCTGTTGTTGCCTTCACCATCATAAAGTCATTTGATAATAAGCTCTACCTCTTTGATTGCAAAATTCTTTTACTAAAGTGCTACTGAGGAAGAAAACTAGCAGTTTTCCTGAAGATTAGTTAGATTCTTAACTGAGGAACAATTCAGATGCATGCCTTCTTTCAGTTGTATTTTAAAGGTCGAAAGCCTCTCCTTTTACTGAGAATAACCTTTCCCAATTTAAGGTTGAAAAGATTTGCATTACCTGTTTGAGAGCAATATCAATACTGGAAAGCTTACAGAGGCTTCATCCATTTACCACATTCCTTCAAAAAATGGCCCTAATGTTCATCTTTAAAAATACTTATCACTCTATCCAAGCCAACTGGAGTGTTTAATTTACAAGGCAAACAATACATTTTACAATAAAATTGCGACAGTGATTTCACCAGTTTGAAAGACACACTGACAGAAGCACAGCCATTCTTACAAACCTACGCCATCAGGCAATCAAGTCAATTAAGTAACTGAACTCAGAAGGCATCCCAAGCCAGATTTTGATCACTCATTTGTATGATAAATCCACAAAACGAGTCTTTAGTTTCACAGTAACTTGGAAGACTACCTTTGAAAATTCATGAAATGTGGCCTCAACCCATCAAGCACCTCTCCACTCCTGCAGCCCTTAGCTCCACACAGCCATTTTTACCCAGCATATACCTATTAATCACCTGTGAACACTGGTACAAGACCATTAAACACTAACAGAGGGGAAAATAAATGGTGTGCATATATGTAAAATTCACTTGCAAGCCCAGTTTTGTGAAGCCTGATGACAAACCACACCACCCATGTGATTCAAGTGCATCAAGTACAACCAACATTGCCAGAATACCAAACGTATATTACGTTTGGTTCTCTCATTTATTTCAATCAGGACAAGAATCAATCTTACCCTTTATATTCACAGTATAAATAGTTACAGTATAAGAAACTATATTTTCATTAACAATCTGCATTGTTTATAGCTGTAATTACCGTAACAAGCTTCTACTCCCTCCCTCATAAATACTGACTGATGTGTCTTGACTTCCCTGCACTGTCAAGTCCCCCATACTCTTAACGCTGGCCATGAGAAAGTATCCTGACCAGACCTAGCATGAAGCAAGAGTTCGTTTGTTAGGAAGAGGAGCACAGTCACCACCTCACCAGGATACTAACAGAGGTGAGTGTTACATCATCAACCTATGACATAAAATAATCCAGTAATAGCAACCCTGCAGCTGGGCCACTAGAGTTGGTGAGTAGGTGAGGCTGGGAAGATGCAAGTGATCTGAAATCTTCCATTCCTACACATTCAGAGTTTCGGATTATAACAGTTTTCAGTTATCTTGGTTGACAGGTCTTCAAACCCTGTGGCTAGCTCAGGAACACCCAGAGCTCTAAAATTTAACCTAATTAAACCGTAAAGCAATGAGTTAAAGAAAACAAGGAAGCATACTTGAAAGAAAACTTGGAAGAATTCTCTCTCTCTACTTCAAGGGACTGATTTCAACATCCCAAGCTTATGATCAACCACCACCTTTTCATCCACTATTGACTAAATTGTTTAATGACTTTTTATCACGTACAGGCTTGTGGAACTGTGTAGTACACAGACAACGAACATGGAGCACAGAAGTTTGGCCTTTGTCCTTTCTACCTCTTGTGGACAGACAGACACACAAAAGAAATTAAGTCACTCACTTCAAGTTTTCAAGAAGGATCAACAAAAACTCCTTTAAGCTATCTCCTTCCTTTCTGCCCGATAAGCAGAAGTAGAAAAGCTCAGTAGAATAAAGTCCAGGGAGCAGTACAAGAGATACCACACACTTGAAGGGTCCTAGCAAAAACTGACCTCTCCTAGCAAGTGCCATGTACAAAAAGGAAGCACAACTACAGAGAAAGGAATCTGGTATCCTTGTGAATAGTTTTCTAGAATGTAATTAAAACAGAAAACATTGAATAAGCAAAGATTATCCAGTCTAAATGGAGCTACAATACCATCAATATATCTTAGCCTGATTTCCTACCTATCTCTATGGATACTAACAGACTGTGCTGGTGCCAAGAGGATTCAGTGGTTTTACTTAAAATACAAGCAACGGCCCTTCTTTTTTTATACTAACAAATCAACAGGATAATTCTGGAATTCATTAGTGAAGAACACTAACCAATCCAACATAATAGCTTTACTTCCTCTGCAAAACACTTCAAAAAATATCTAAATGAATATGGAAATGCATCTTTCTGTGGCAAATTGTTCATTATTGAATCATTATCAACTCTTGTTAGACAAAATTTCTCTCTTTTGCAATGTACAAGATCATTAAAATGTTTGAGAGCTCCATCATGAAAGACAGTGGCACTTTATAATCCGCTATCTCTTCAGGCAAATATGCTTACGGCTGAACATAATACACAAAATAACAACATCCCCTTGACACACAATTCTTTCTTTTAATTGTGCTCTTAAGAGTTGACAGCAATGGTGAAATATGTTGTTGGTCTTTTTATTTTTGCTTTTTTTTTTTTTTAAATAGTTTTTAACTATTTCAGAGATGTACTTCAGTCATGATACAATGTTGGGAAGGGATGTGTTTTTCAGCTTTTCAGCATGGAACTCTAAACACTCCATCACTCCTACTAGCTTAGTGAGACATTTCCTATACTCATCAAGTTCACGTTCTGAGCCTCCATCTCCTTTTAACCTTGGAAGATCACAGAATAATCAATCAATGCATTAAATATCATCTACAGTAACTAATAAAATGGATGTTTTCATTCTGTTTATGGTAATGCATCCATAATTTGACATTAAACTGTGTAAGTTTTTTTTTTTTGTCTAAAAAACTCTTAAAATCTCATTTTGCTTTTCAATAAGAGACAAAAAAACCAAACACAATGGTACTACTACACAGGAAACTACTAGTCCATGGTTTTATGTAGCTTTTATCATTCCTCTCTCCAAACTTTCAGCATGAACTTAAGATATGCTGCCAAAATTCATGACGTGAAAGTGTGATACACAAAGCTGCATCCTAGACTGTAACATCAGTAAAATGAACATAATTTTTTGTTATGACAAGCCAAAAACCATAGGTGGAATACTTTTAAAAGAATACTTTTAGAGTTTTGAGGTGTACATTTCTCAGAGATATACACTGAAAGCCTTCTATACATCTTTGCCGCATGTAGAAGGAAATGAAGTACTATTGCTCTAACAAAATAAAATCCAGAGGAACTGTTAGCCATAAAGCATTACAAAACTATTTCAGTTCACAGCTGCTTCGGGTAAGTGATTGACACATACACATCTTGTAATTCATTAGTTCTCTCTACTAAACAATCTCAACAGAGGCATATTCTCAAATCTGTATTAATGATGTAATTCTATTATGTCTAATGGAATCACCTTGCCATCTCTTCAATAAAACTGAAAAACTAAGAAGATATAGCTACTCATTATTTTCTTCATATATTTAAAGGCACATGTTGTTTAGAAATTGGATGGCTCAAAATAAAAGCATGACCAAATAGTTTGCCTTTGATCATACAAATTAAAAAACCCCAAGATATCTACCTATATATGTCTCAAACTTTGCTATATATTTTCGTAAAATAAAATCAGAATCAACTATAAAGCCTAGAACCATTCCATACATGTTACTGATCAAAATACTGGAAAAGCAACTGAAGCAACTTGAAGTCTTTTTAGTGTCCTGTATTTAAAAAAGACAACATATTTGAAATGATATTGGGGGCAACTCTGCTCTATCAAAATAACTAAGGGAAACTACATTTTAGCTTTACCACTTCCAGATATAAGTATCATTGACCAAATTGACACGTACTCTCTCTAAACAAAGACTACAGAGACAGTCAATTTAAAATTACATATTTTCAGGTTCATATATGCAGGTTTAAACAAAATTCTGGTTTCAGCAATAGCTGTGCTTTGTCTGCCTCCATTTCAGAGAAAATTAAAGGAGTAAACAAAGACTGAGCAAAGTAGAAAGATTTCCAAAAGAAATTGCAGACCACCAGGATTTGGATTTAGGTAATCCACTTAGATTACCAGGGCTGTGTCTTAAAAGGACAATACTGAGATCACAAAATAGGTCATGTCTACAACACGCAGAATACATAAGTGAAACAATCTCAACTGTATGAATTCAGAACAAACATTCAGAGTCATCCCTAAGTTTAAGAGACAAGAAAAAGAATGTCCTAAAACCATGTATTGCCTAACAATAAATATTTTGAAATCAACATTTTTATGCTCCAAAATGGAATAGGGAGAAGTGTCAAACAATGCCATCAATACATTAACACGTTTCAGGTAACACAAAAGTTCAGGCCATGAAGAAAAAGCTTTGAATACCTAAGCCCACAATATAATACACATTTTGCTTGCTTTTTTTCCCAGTTTTGAAAGGAGAAAATGTTGGACACCCACAGGCCTGGAAGCAGTAACAACAGTTGCCTAGCAAATAGGAGGTTGCATCTATTTCTTAGAAGCGACAGTGTTTCTAATACAACAGATATCAAAGAAATTTAAAAATTAAAAATAAGAGGCGAGGCCTCAAATTACTGAGGAAAAGCCTAAAGTAAATTGGTAGGTAGTTCAGGAATCCATAGCGTTACAAAAATAGTATTTTTTTTTTTTAAATGCACAAATTAAGAATTGCTATAGTTGTCTTCTCAGCAAAAGTTAAGGGAAATTCTGCTTTAAAATAATGTAGAATTTTCAAGAGAAATGTAAAAATCAAATCAAAAGACATCAGCTTTCTAGGTACCTTCTTCTAAAAAGTCCTGGACAATGGCCTTTATGAGGAATTTGCTCAACATAAAAGGATTTTAGTAGGAAAGTCAGTGTTACTATAAGAAACAGAGCAACTTCCAGATGCTTGATGTGTCAGGCCTAGACAAGGGAATGAAAAATGTCTCTTTCTGACCAAAGAGGCTTTGAGGGGATACTCGTAAAGAATTACCTACTTACCCATCAGATTTGAGTTCATGAAAGGTGTCGGGGACAATCCTTCATGGGGCCCTAATCGACTGTCATTCAAGTGATCACTGTAATGAGGACTGTCTGCAAAACCCTAGAGAAAAAAAGACCAGAGTATTAAACAGATTATTTGGCAGCCCTGCTAATTGAGTGTAATGACACTTTCCTAATTAAATGTGCAGAGTCACAATTGGTCATTAATCACAAAAGTTGGCTTTCGGGTCTATCTCTCAGAAATTACTCCCTGCCCACATTTTACTTCACCCACACACCCCCCCTCCTTTTTGTTTTTTTCCCTTTCTCCCACATCAAAAAGAACACTCATATGTCTTTATAAGCTATGTCCTCATGGACAATATTTCTAAAAAATTGAATAATACTGAGATATTTTGATATTTGAATCCTCTTAGTGTTAAGTCACTAACACAGAGAGTAAAATTAGTCTGAAGAAGTCACAACTGATTTTTTCTTTTCCACAAGGTTTCTGTTTGTATTAATAAAACAACACAGTAAAAAGGTCAGGAAGAGCCACTGACATTAGGAAAAAGTGTTAGTGCAAATGAGAAGAAGAAATTCCGTTTCCCCTTGCAGCCTGCTATTAATGTTACAGATTAATAGGCATTTTGACACTATCACATTACTAAACAGCAGAGCTGACAAAAGGTTTACTTCCAAATAGTGATTAAACAAACAACTTAGTCACCTGAATTGCAAACAAGCATGCAAATTGAAATACTGGCTTGCACTTTTCCAGCGTTAGTAGAGCCAATGTAGCAGGCTTGGAGTGACCCTGACGCAATGGGCAAAGCCTGCCTCATTGAAAGCCTGAGCCAAAGGTACAAAGACAGAAAACACAGAAGCCCTACGATGCACATATTTAATTAACCCAATTACTTAAAATTCTCCTTTGTACATTTCAAAATGAATGAAAAGGTATGAATATGGTATTTGCCATTCAGACTGATGAGATGTGCGCTGAATCACTTCTTCTGTACCAAAACATGACAGACCTGGCACTCAGAATTGCACCTCCTTTGTAGCCAAAGTTTTAAAAAGCATTTTGTAAACCTTACCATTCCCACTTCCTCACTTCTCTAAGCCTGGTGGAGAGAATCCTAAAGCTCAGGTCTAATTAAGGGAGGGAGGAAAATTGTTCACAGCTACCAGAAACAATCCCAAGAGCCCTAGGACTTTAAAATCATCAATCACTGAACATTTGCCATTTTTTCAGAGGGCAGTCTCACATTCAAGACAACATTAATGGGGCTGAAACAGGCCTGACAATCTTTGCAGGCGTGCTGTCACTTCTACCAAAGGGCTAAAGAACTGTCAAATCACTGCCACTGCTTATGGATGCATGTCACAACTCTTGCTGCTATTTGGCTTTAAAAGTAATCTGCTGGGAGTCCCAACTCCCACATGAATCTTTGGCTGACTTTATCTACTTCAGAATCAGTGATACACATGTGATAGGCATCCAGAAGCAATCTTAGTGACATTTACAACTTGGTTATGACCACAAGGGTGTCCTCTGGTAACCATGACCTAGCCCCGTCTGTCAGGCAAGCAGTGTGTAGCAGCAGCTGCCGAGGAAACGGAGTGGCTCCTAGCTAAGGTCACCACATGTGGTTTATTTTTATGCTGAAATGAAACAAAAAAGAAATTAAAACTGATGAATAGAGAAACAAAAATTTTCAAATAGAGGACCAAAAAAATAAAGGTCCTAAGTAGGTAGCTTCCTACTTGGCTCTTGGCTTGTATTCATTATTGTGGAAGTTTTTAAAACCTAAGACAATACTTCAACTATATTTTATTTTTAAAAGAAAGAAACTAAGATGGACGCTATCAGTGACAAAAGAGAATTCATATCTCAGACATTCAGAAATTGGTGCATAGATGAGCCCCAGAAACTGAAGTCTTCAAGAGATCTTTACTTACAAAGTAAATAATAAAACTACTGAAAACGTAACAGGGGTAAGACTCATTTCATACACGGTTACACATCATGCAACACAATCTACAGAACACATAGATTAACACTATTAACACAGATTAACAAGGTTCCTTCCCAAATTGTTATTGCATATTTGCCCCCAAAACAGAGGAACTGGAGACCTGGGTGGGTAGTTTACACAGAAAGGAATGTTCTCCCTTCTGCCATCAGAACGCTTTCAAATAATCCTTTACATCAGCTTCTTTTCACATTCCCTCTCAGTTTCCCAGAACACACTTGCATCCAATTACCACAGCAAAGTTGTATTTCTACACGGCTAGACAAATCAACGACTTCATCTACCTGAAAAATGAGCCAAGAAGTCCTTCACAACACTACAGCCATAGAAAAGAGAATATTTACTATATGGGGGTGAAATGTACTAAAGGCATATGCAAGCACTTTAAACAGAATTGTTTTTTCCACACTTGAATTCAATTCCTAACTAAAATTAATTGCATCAGGCATTTCATTCTTTGTCACACATTACAAAATTTACCCTTGTGCAAAGTGTAACCTCTCTCAGCCTTCATGCACAGTGGACCAAGTTAAGAGATCTAAACTTGGTCACCATCCTCAACACCAGTTATTCAGGGTCTTAGTAATGAGTTATGGACTATCAACTCAAGCAGTGGAGTCTGGGATCAGAAACCCTGGGCTGATTCCCACATACAACTTACCCACACTAAATGAATACAAAATAACCACAAACACACACAGTTTTGATTTAACAAACTTTTTTTGGACTTCACAAAAGCAAATTAGGCAAAATCAGAAGAGCTCTAAGGACAATGATTTAAATTACAGAGAGTTATTTCAGAGCACTCTTCACATTTAAGCTGTACTGCAAATAAAATTGCATTTCTGATACCATTCTTTGCTTTTACATCTGTATTGTTAACTTACATAATAAACAGCATAAAGTTCTATTGGGAAGAGCTGTAATCATAGATGAAAACTTTGAAAGCTTCCGAGAAGCTACTGGAAGCTTCTAGTCATACAATCAAGGCTTAAAAAAATGTATTTTACAAATATGACAAATAACAAATATGAAAAATGACAACATATGCTGAGTGCTTAAAGAAAAATGCAGCTGAGAGCCTTAAAAAGCCTGTCTGTAACACCACTAAAGAATAGCAGTTTATTAAAAGGTACATCCCACCTGCGTGACTCAGTAACAAAGAGAAAATACCATCAGTTGGCATCTGAACTCATCCCTCACGACAACGGCAACAGAAGGCGGTGGTGGGGATATATAAAAATTTCCATCACAGCCCATTTTCAAATCTGTGTTTTAAAGAAGACTCAATAATATATACTGCCAAATTTAATTCTTTCTTTTTGAGAAAGGAAGGAAATTTCAGTTCATGGCCATTTTGAAGACAAGTCTCTGAAAGGGGTCTCACTTGATGGCAGTGATTGATACAGGCTGCAAGCAGCACCAGGAGCTCATTAGTTATGCCAAAAGCTACTCTCCCTCTTGGGAAGAGCCACTCTATGATACATACTCTGACCTGACTCTACCGGAGCAGGCTGGCCATATCATTCTTCGGACCACAGGCGGGCTTCCACAGCCCTTTGGGGAACTGCTACCTACTGTCACCCGCAAGGCAAGCCTGACACAGCCAGGATGGAAGGAGACGCTCCGTGCCGAGTCCACATCCCCACTTCTGCCCCCTTTGCTCCCCAGCAAACCTGCCAACGGATTAGCGTGCAGAGCATACCGCTTGAGTATTTCACAAATAGCTGGCAAGAAGTCTACAGAACAGGAGTTACTGGACAAATTTATTTTCTGTTCTGAGCACCGTTATTCTGAAGGGACTGCAAACAGCTGGGGACATTTTTCCATTTACAGAAAGAAAACTGGTTTTGAAGATGATTAGATGCCAGAACCATAAACACAAAGCCAACTTCTTTGTTCCAACTTCTTATATAGCTACTACAAGAGCAAGCTTTAACCTTCCCAAAGGAAGACAAAACCTTTTCTTTCTGTATTATTATGGGCCCAATAAAGGCTAATGGGGTCTAACCAGCCCCTTGCAGCATTCTTCAATGTTGTCACTGTTCATTTTGCAAAAGACCTCTCCCTGGATTTCGGTCTCACTGCATGTTTGTGATCAGAAAGACAGACACATCTACTAATAAAAGCAACAAGAATTGCCTACCAACAATACTTGTCATGAAGCGCAGCCAAAAGTCTACTACTAACTAGTACTGCAATTTAACTGAGTAGGCAAAGGCACTCTCAACATTGAATGCTCTAACATTTTCTTCATTTTTCAGGTATTTCATTGGATTAGAGTGATATTCTCCAAGAATTCCAACAGATTGAATGCATCAACGAAAAAAAGATAAAAATCAACAGTCGCAGCAGTTTTCATTTCCCCCTCCTTTGGGTAAGATGACCCAAGTGTTCAAGTGATTTAGCCTTTATCTGTATCAGGAAGATCTTCCATGCACAGGTATGCTAACACAGCCAAACCAATTAAAAATCTGAGATGATTTACAACATCATAAGTAGTTGTATACAGGACATCTGAAAATTATCTTACAGAATATACTATTCTAGAAGTCCCAGAAGAAGAGAAGAAAAAAAACACAGAGAAAACACACCCCCTACTAGACATGTTTATAAGGGAAGGCCTGACATGAGTCTATGCCCATTTTACAAAATAAAATGTTAATTAACCTCCTAAAATTCAATGTATTTTGATGACCATTAAAGTGCTGACATTTTGGTTTAAGTCATTCACAGAACTCACCTAAGAGCAAGCCAAAAAGCACCCCCCCAGCTCACTGTTCCTACCCCTTTTCCTTGCATTGGTTCCAGGGCTTCTGTAGGAGTCATCCTCTCCCCTTTGCTTCCACTTTTTGGGGTTTTGTTTTTGCACAAGCACAGCATCCTATTTCCACTTCTGAGTAAAATTGGAAAAATGAGGGAGACACTGTAACTGCATGGCACAGGATGTTCCCATGCATTCATTGACTTCATGGAATAACTTCTTCCTGTACAGTTAACTACTCCATAGCATTTGCTCAAGTCCACTATATCAGAGAAGAGAGGCTTTTTTTTCCCCCTCTTCGTTTCTCTTCCCTTATCCTCAAGCCCTCTCCTACACAAGTCTCTGGGAAAAGACGAAAATCAGACCCAGTTGTGGCTCATAACCAAGCTGCCAGATCAGTAAATGGGTATTTGCATTTTAGCAACTTACAATATAGCTCTATTATCTCCTTTAAACTTAAAACATTCAAATTCCACTGAAATGAAAGGTTGGCTTCACAGTTTGATGTGGCTACAGACCAAAAGATTAAATTTAATGAATGCTGCTTCCGATTCCTTGAGTTTTATAGTTTGTCTAGCCTTAGCTAACAAATATTAATTGTTTAAAACTCAGGAATACTGAGGTCCCTTCCAAGCTAAATTTGGCTACGATCCTATGATTCAGGCAACAGTCATCTAAATGACTAACATGTAAGTGAACTGGATCTACTGATGAAATCCACTTTATTTTGGATTATCTGCCTCTCCAAACTAATCTGAGAGGCCTAAAGACAACCAAGAGGGGGGAAAAAACTCAAGGGGGTGGAAGTGGGAAGAGCAAGCTGCAGAGCCAGGGAGAGACAGATAGACCGACTTCACCTGGGAACATGGTGGTGAGTCACTGACTGAGATTAGACAAGAGGCTCTGGGCAATAGCTATACCAAGGTGTCCTAGCTAATTTAAAAGATTATGGATTATGTCATCACGTATGTTTCCAGAAATAAACAAGCATTTTGTTTTGGAAAGAGTATTTTCAGTCATTGAATCTACGTATTTGTCAACAGCTCCTAGAGGAAAGCCTACAGAGCCAAAGCCTGTCTGGGTTTACTAAACACAAGGATCAGGAAAAACTTCTCAAAAATGAAGAGAAAAATAAATCCAGAGAAGAGTACTCTTCCTGTTTGCCTGGAGGATCACCTGCACTATCTTCATTTATATTAACTGATCTCCAAGAAACACCCCGTTGTCACAGTGGTCATGGTACAACTCCATTTAAAATCACTACCAGTCTTGAAGCAAACAATTAGTTGGGAACAATGCCGTTTCCAAACAGTGACCAGAATGATTTTACTAAGCGTTCATCTGAGAAGATCAGGGAAAAACACAGCAAGACAGCAAAATGTATACGTTCCCAAGCATGCTTCTGACAAACATGTACTGAAGAAGCACAAAGATCCACGTGTCTGTATTTTAAGAATTCAGTCTATCATTTTTAAATTAAGTACTTCATACAATTTGAATAATTTTAAGTCTGCAAATACAGAACTTCCACTCAACCCTAAAAGAAGAAAACAAGTTAAGCCTTAAAATTTTCTTTAAGTTATTTCTACATAGCCTATTAGCTTGGATGTTGCAATTGCAGCTATACTTAAAGCATATTTTATAATTGTATGGCCCAGAGAGATGTGTACAGAGACTTTTCTGTGAGGCAATGGGGAATTACGGGATAATTATGTTCAGCAACAAACTAACTTAATCAACAACATATAAACCTCCTATGCAACCAAAAAAAAAATCCAACCAACCGGCATTATGATTAAAAGCTAAAATGAAAAGCAGCTTCTTTAACAACCAAATCTTTTCTAACACAACCAACAATAAACGCATCCAGCAATCTGCTTTTCTCTGGTGTAACAGCACCAACATCCTCCATAAGGACAAGATTCAGGTCTGTCACAGGTCAAACAGAAAATTACCATAACTTTCTGAACAAGGAAAAACAGCAGTGGGTGGGATGTGGGGAACGGCACAGATGGGACAACGATAGGAGACTCCCCAGACTCCTCAGACCATTTTACCCATATTACTGTCTCCATTGCCTACTACAATCCAAAAGCTAAGAGTTGAAGACCTGGCTGATGTGCCAGGAAACAAGTACCTCTCCCAGTCCACTGAGGAAAGGTAGTATTTCAACCCCGTCTTGCTTTAGTGTGCAAGAAACTTGTGTAATACTTATTAAACAGAAGAATGAATGCCATTAGCTGGTGGAGATCACCCAACCACAGCAGAAGCAAGGAGACATACACTTTCTACTTTTAATTCTGATTTCCTTTCTCTATCAGCAAGTTTTGACCTTCCACTACAATATCCTAAAAAACAGAAATGTAGATTAAGTCATTACTTGGTCATCTGCTACACAGGGCGAAAAAGCAGATAGCACTACCCAGATTTCAGGTATTATTGGGAAAAGCCAAGAGAGCTTTCACAAGTACCCTCTAAGCGTCACAGTAAGTTACATGCTTTGTAACAGAGCTCTAAAAATATTTGCTAGCTTATTTCCTCATATCAAGTTGAAACAGATGGAAACTATGTGTACAGAAATGGAATATGAGAACAACTGAAAACATGGTTTGTTTATTTATTTTTTTAACCTGGTAGAGCTTTGGAAGGGGAAGGAGAACATAACACATTGAACAAGGAATCTATTTTGAAATAATCTCTATTTTTTCCAGTTCTAAATCCATTTCCAGGAAGTTAACTTAGTGAATGATGAATCTGATTTTAAATAGCTAAACTCAATGGCCAATTACACCTCTCTAAACTCTTGTGAGATAAATATCAACATGATATATAATGGGATGATTCCCTGGCAGCATGGAAAACTAATTTGCGAACAGATTCCAATGCTAGTTTCAATATGATACATAGTTGCAATAAAATAAAATTTTTAAAAAATTAAAAACCAAAAATCACAATACCAAAACAACAACAAAATCCCCACTTCTCCAATATAGCTCATATGACTGAAACCAGATTTTTCTAGGTCTTACCTAAGCTATAAGCCAGGAAATAAACCAATACAAGCATAGCCAACATACTAACAATAAATGCTTAAAGACTATACTTAAAAACCTAACTAAACCATTCTGATCTTAAATATCAGAACTTCCTTCAAAAAGCACTACCCATAAATCAAGTTACAAATCAAGCTGCATTTGCAAAAGTGTCCTCTGCACTGAACATGGAATATTTAATGTTGGCTTTGGTTTCACACTGAATCGTCTGCTTACTTATAGAATACATCAGGAAAAGCAAATAACCAGCAGAAGAACCATCAAACAACCTCCCTCCCCCTCCAAAAATACAACAGAGGACAAAAAGGACACAAGTACAACAGACTTGATAACACTTACTGTAATTCTGTGTCCCTCTTGTCTTGTTTTGCTATTTAACAGCTTCCTTTCTTGTTATGTACCTGAGATTAAGAGGTATAAAATACTATTTCAAAACCTGCTATCTCGTTACTATTTTTTGACTTCTTTGCAAATTAAAAGTACCACTTCTGGTGCGTGAGAGGGGAAGAATAGTTTGGGCATATAGTATTTCAGGTTCCAATTCATGTGTATTTTACATACAATAGAGGGCACAACCTGTTGACTGATGCTACAAAATCATCTAAATCTAGCAGTAGTATCCTTATCAGTTCAGCTCTGGCTTCGAGTAGATTGTGTAGCTGAGTTATGTAAATGAAAAGGAGGATAAACTGCATACTCAGTACTGAAGCTAGATTCTATGTTAAATCAGGTCAAAATGTACACGCACAGCTTTTAGTACAAGATACTCAAAAAACACCCACAGTTCAGATTTTGGAAGAAAAAATACCTCAGCTAATTCATGTTAAATTTTTAATAGTTAAAATTGTTATGTATGTATATATAAAAAGGCTATCCAGCAAGGAAATGTCTTATGAAAAATATTTTTAGATTTGCTTAATCTGGAGGCATCAATCTGAACAGATGAAAAACCAACTTGCTCCTTTTATTGCAAAGACATGTTAGAACAAAATCAAAACAATGAAAGAAAAATCTCAAAGAACATTACTCTTCATGAAATAAAAGCAATCCTTATCCACGCCGCAATAAAAACTATGGTTTTTATACAATAAATAAAAACATTTAATTAAAAGACAATGTTTATCCCCCCAAAAAAGTGATTATACCAATTTGTTGCTAAGTTATGAGTATAAATTACAACTCCAAATAAAGCAGGAAAGTTAGGAATTTCAGAAGCATCTCACAACAGGGAGACAAAACTTTCAAGTGCCATAGGGCAATGTATTACTGTGCAGCAATCACACTACTTGGTTCAACTACCTCAGAATTTCCTCCAAAGGGCTCAGGAGAGCAAGACTTTCAAAAAGCAGCTTTACACTCCTCCACAACATACCCCAGGAGTCAGCTACCCTTCTCATGCAAGGGATTCGGAACGCATGCAAAAATATCTCTAGATCGCTCGGATAAGGAGGGACTTGCATATGTTAACCCAAAGATACTCACAGAAAAAAACCCTTCTGTTGCACATATAGAAGTAAAAAGCAAGATCAGAGGGTTGGAAGAAAAACAAGCACCACAACAGATGGAAAATTTTGACAAAGTATTGTACACGGACTTCAGTATAACCATTCAAGAATAAGGGCAACCATCAGGACTTCGTAGAATTCCACTGATTTGCTGATTACCATTCCTGAATTATTCCTCTAAAGAACAAAGCTTTCCTACTTCTTCCTCCTTTTCCCCCACAACAGATGTATTTTCAAATGATTCATTTTTCAAACAAAACATTTAGCTTATGCAAAAGAGATTTTGCACACAGAAGTCACTCATATCTCAGTTTGTACCTCTGCACAAATTTAAGATCATTGCAGCCAATTATAATACAAGTACTCACTGCTCTTTCAGTGTTAGTACACTATTTAACATTATTAGGAAATGAAAAAACAACGCTCATATAAGATGTTCTCAAGCCTGCAGTGATTCTCAGCCTTGAACGTTAGTTCAAAACACTACTGAAATAAGACTATTTTAGCTTTTAATAAAGTACCACCGGAGACTCTTAAAATAAATTAAACTGCTATGGGATATGAGAGAAGGTTCTTTTGTGATTTAATTATTGATCAAAAGATAAAAATACATGAACAAACACCCCATCCCAAGCACAGGAATATTCGCCCAGTTTTCCCAGTGAAAAGAAGTTACCAATGTGTTCTCCCCACTTCCCCAGAAAACAGACTGACATTCTTCAACAATACCATAAGTCAAAAACAGTGGGTGAACAAAGACATAGTAAAGTTTACTGACAATAAAAAACATTTAAAAATAATCCTAACTAGTGCAAAGTTGTGAAGGAAGTTCTCCATGAAATTGGCAATAAAGCAGCAGATAAAATTTGGTGTAAATAAACAGAAAAGCAGCATGTTAAAAAGTAACTCAGTGTCCTAACTCTGTTAATTATTGTACAATGTAAGAAAAAATATCTTATTATTTTTCAACACAGCTTTTGAAACAATATCACTTCAGACCTCAGTGATAGTCAAAAAGTGCAAGACAGTAATGAGTAAGAAAGGAATACAGAATGAAGGTATCATTTTGCCACGCAGAAGTTGATGATATACCCTCATCTTGACTAACGCATGCAGCCATAATCACCCTAACCCTGAAGTTATGCAGAAGAAGCTTAAGTTATACAGAAGAAAGATTCAAAGAATGGCACGAAGAACAAACCACAGGTTAGGAGAAGTTAATATACAAGCAGAGACCAATAGATAACGATTCTTTAATTTGGCTGACAAGAGGACAGACAGACAAGTGGCATGTAAATAAAGATGTTTGTGAAAAAAAAATAAAAATCACGTATCACATCAGTAACTACTAAGCATTACTATTCAGAACATGGTGGAAATCAGTTAAATCACTTAAGACAAAAACAGCAATATTTTTCCCACAGAACGCTTGTAATTATTGCCAAAACTGTAATCAAAGTCAGAAAAATTCACAACTCCTAGAGAACGAGTCCACCAGTAGCTATAAGAACAACGCCCAAAAGGTCAGCTCTGTCCAGGAAATCTCCTAAGCCCCTAAGTGCTGGGCTTTGCCGGGAGAGCACCACAGTACAGGTGGCAAAATATTTGCCCTATATTTACACTCTTTCCTTAAGCATCATTGCTGGATGTAATCAGACCATCTACACTGACCTGAACAGACCTTCGGCAGGAGCTGGGAAAGGAAGATCTCCTTTAGCCAGTCTTCTGCCATCTTATTTAATTAGCCTTTGACAGGTATGTACTTAACTATCACAAAATTCCATTTCTATTTAATTGAAAATTGCTTATCTTTAAGTGCTTTCAGAAATTCCAGCCAATACTGGGCCAACGGTTTAAATTCTTAATTTGGTCACTGTATTGTGACCTTTAAAGGTAAACACCAGCAACAGGCTGCGTGCAGGTTTAAAAGAAAAAAAAAAATTTTAAAAAAAATCTCACACAAAAGAAAGAGAGTGAGTGGTACCTCTTGTGGTTTCAACTTTTCAATGTCCGTGGAGAGGTCTGAACTTTTTCCATGAAGACTGCCATTTTCCTGTAAACAGGCAAGTAGTAAGACCAATCAGGATAAAAACAACATTCTATATTGAAATTACGGGGGAAAAGCACTGGATTTTGAAGTTAAAGTTGAACATGTAAGACAATTAAAACTTATTTAAACTCTGTACGTTAGTTACCATAAGGAATAACCTAGGAATGTAAAAGGCTAAGCGTATAATTTGCCCTGCCTCCTGAGAAACTCTGATCTATAGTCGTACAATACAGAACCACACAGTCATTTTAGGTTGGGGGAAAAAAAACCCCAAACAACACTAAAACCAAAAAAAGAGAGACCATACCCCAAAGTTACTCATGCAAACTTCATTTAGACTGGTAAATGAAGTCCAGTGCTTTTTCAGTGGTTTCAATGCAGAAGAACTTCCTTTGTTACACTTTTTTGCTGAAGAACATGGCCATGGGATGAATTAATTTGTGCCTCTTAACCATTACTAATTCTACCTACAGACAGTATATATTTCTAGTGTTGGAGGGAAAGCACAGGAGCGGAGTTCTCCTGTAAAAGAAATTCGGTTTTCTTTTAAAGAAAACTGTTGTCATTTAAATGACATCCCAGACAACCATTCTTTATTGCTGCATGCAAGGTCTCTACAGAAAGCTGGCAGGTTTTTTTCCCCCTCCCACTATCGAATTTGTTATGTGTATTGAAGGCCTGGGCAAAGATTTACATTCATCAGCCAAGCCCTCTGAATTCTTTTGGATTGCCACTTCACATCGATTCTGCATAATATCCTGACCCTGTGGGACTAGCCTTCCTTATTCCTCAGCGCACAAAGATGATATACTCCATAAAACCAAGCAGATGGACGTGTTTCGTAATCTTTCAAAGCCTAGCACTGGAGACTGATGGCTCCTAAGACAACCCAACCACACTGGGCTCTTGGGAGAATCTACACCTACCAGCATCCACTGCCTGGTCACTGACCCCCTCCGGAGCCACTGCCATACCAATGCTTCGCCAACAGCTCACAGCCAAGCTGACCCCATGGAGAAATTTTATGGGCAGTCTAATGTCACATTCTGTGCTAACATGAGACTTGCTCTTAAAGTATATAATTTAGCAAGTTTTCCAAAAAGAAAGTTAGCATAGGAAGACATCTGTAAAAATATTTAACTTACAATAATCTTTCACTAGAATTTAGTACTATTGGGTTTTTCCCCCCCACATGGTTTCTGCTGCCTTCAGACAAAAAAAATCCCCTATCAAAGGGAAGAAAACTATCACCTCAACACTACGGGGACAAATTAATTTATTTGTTTTTTCAAAAGAGAAGGCAAAAGATATAAAACATTGTTTTGAGAAACAAAGAGAAGAGGTGAACTTGATTCTTTCATTTTTACTTTATAAATCAAAAAAGTTTGTATGCAAGTATTCATTCTTCTCCTGTTCTAAATTTTACAGTGATGTGCACAATGCCATATTATAAAATCATTAAATTCAGCCACAAATAAAAGTACGGAAATAAATCTACGTCAGTATTTTCAAAGTCTCTAATTTTCTGAAAAAATCAGACAGTATTAAACTGCCAATTCTCTACTAAAACTTATTTTACAATGCATTTAAGTTGAATTGAGAAACAGTTGATTATTGAAAATATTGAAACAGTATGCTCCAGTTTTAACAAAAATGAACATATTTTCTTTAAAAAAACCCAAACAAACCAACCAAATCCAAAACATCAACAAAGAACCCATCACAAGCTGTAAATAACTGGTGCTTCAGAATGAACTCTCAGTATCATCTCAAATTACTAGCAGGCAAGAGAATAATCCTCTGCCCTTAGCCAGCAGAGGAATAAATACTTCATAACATTCTGGGGATAGATTCCATCAACTCTTTGCAATATATTCAGTTCGGCTAGAGCCCAACTGGCTTTAGCCGAAACTGTCCTAGTATAAATTATGATTCAGCAAGAATTGTCTGCTGGGAGGACAAATTTCTTTTTTTCTGTCTCATCCTGGTTTTTTTCTTCTTAAATATAAACTAATTTAAGTCCAAGTTACAATAGCTTGGAGGAGAGAGACACCTGACATGTATAAGAATTTATCATCTCTTTTTCCTGAAGCCTCCTGTAGGGCTCAAGACAAACCTACGTTTATATTTACTTTACTTAATGATGCACCCAAATAGCACCACCCTCTTCCCACAATTCTAACTTCTGGTATAGCTCTGTTAGAGCACTAACATCTGCCTTTATAATCAACTTTAGGGTATCATTTGTGGAGGGATTGGTTCTTGACCAATGTTTAAGTTTCCTAGTCATGATCTTCAGTTATAATAAACAAACAAACAAAACCAACAAAACAGAAAGATCATCACACCAGGCACCTTGACTTTACACTACTGGAATGTTAGCTGGCTGACCCTCTAACATTAAAAAAAAAACTGTGATTAACATAACCACATAGCCAATCACATGCTCAAATTCCAGTTAGGTCAGCTTAACTCATGGTTGATTAAAATTGATCAGCAACATCATAAATGAGTGTTGAAACACCAAACATAAGAATACAAGTTACCAAAGCTGTGCAATACCATTCCACTTCATATGTAGAAAAGGCACCTAAAGGCTGGGCTTCATGCCTCAAATTATGCAGAATGTTTAGAAAGAATGCCTAATTTCTGTGTTGCACAGAAATACTTCCACAACCCATAAAGTTCTTCTATTTTTTTACTATAATTTACTTACCAAAGATCAATGGAAAAATTAGGACTTCATTATAAATCTAATGCTCTCCTCCTAAGTCAGACAGAGGCTTTAACACTACCCAGCGAGCTGGACAAGACCTTGCAGCCTACCCACCAGTTATGCTATGTATTTCTAGTAATTAATTCATTAGGTACTTGTCTCATTGGCTTTTTAGGGAGTAAATGTTCACAAAAAGAAAATTGAGTAGATGAAAGGGAATGTGATTTACTAAGGGGAAAGCCTGCTTATGACCATGGAGTTGGGGTTTAAAAAGGCAATGTTATTTTAGGATATCAGATACAATTAAAAACCTTTAGCTCAATAAGGAGGATGAATGAAGCTGCAACGGGAACAAGAGGAAGGTATTTAAAAAGAGAAGCCTCTCTCCAACATCATATCACAGCACATACTATAGCTGGCTAATGCCAACGGAGAGGCAAGTGCTCCCTATACTTTACCAATAAATCTGCTCCTGAGTAAGTAGCATGACTTCTATTTTCATTTTCTGACCATAAGATAAACAAAACGCATGTTCATCATTCAAGCATATAACTATGTACAGTTTATTTTCATAAATTCTTAACCAATGTATTTTTTACACTTAGAAATCCGCATCGCTATTGCAGCATACCAAAGTCCTGTAAGTCTCTAAAAGATGCTAATCTGAGCATTTAAAGGAGCTTACCCTTCAAAAACATTGCTGCTGATTTTCAGTGTACATTCCCATAAACTTTCACTATGAATTATTATGTGGGAACCTTACCCTTGAAGATTCATAGGAAGGACTTGGCTGACCGCTTGTTCCCCAGGATGTGGCACCTGTTCGCTCATCCATACCTAGCAATAAAAAGAAAAATACAAATCTATAAGAAAAGATAGAAGGAGCATAATGTTCTCTGATGCAACCTGAAAGCAAATTCATCCGCTCCCACACACTTAAAGCAAATTTATCTGCTTCTGTATACTTAAAGCAGTATTTCTAAAAACAAAACTTAAGATGAACAGTTTCCGTGTTAATGAAGCTGGTTACAAAGCAACCTACTCATTTGGACACCTGCAGCTGCTGAAAACAGGAGCATAAAAAGTCATGAAGATTTGCCAATCCGCAGTGTCTGCCCTACCCAATCCATCAGAAATTAGCATGAGTAACAAAACAAGCACAACGACATTAGCCAGGCTTTTTGCACAGCCTGATTTATCCTGCATCTTAAGCACTGAATATTGCAGCACATACTGTGAAATGTATACTTGTTATCTACCCTTTGCTCTCATGTCTTGCTTAAGTATTGTAAAATGTGCAAAATTATTTCCCCTCCTTGGTCTGTATGTGACATGCCAGATATTTTAGCATAAGGGGGGAAAAAGGCAATACAGACTGGTTCTATTTCAATGGCTTAGAAAATCCCCACAGAGACCCGTCGTGTCTGCCCTGCTAAAACAGGAATCTTTAACTCTGTAACGGCTCTTTTAGAATCAGTTCTCTTTATGCAAATCCAGGTTACAGCTCAAAAGAGAAAGAGGAAGGAAAAAATAAGGAGATCTTTAAACTCAGTATCAGAATACATCATCCCATTTTTTATCTAGCCAGCAGTTAGAAATAGTCGCCAAACACTTTCTCCAATTATTTTCTATTCAAAGTTAATTGGTCAGGTTGGCTTTAAACCACATTCCAAACCAACTAATTGCAGAAGTACCTGAATTCCTATAAACAATTCATTCATACAGGATAAGGTTACTATCCTAGTAATTAGGTTCCTGACTATCTGTATTGCAAGATTTTTTAAATTTATTTTTTTAGTGGGTGTAACACTTCCACCCTAAATGGCAAGCTTCCATGCACTTTGTCTTACAAAACACAACTCATTAGTTCCCTCTGATCCAAACTTCTCTCATAAAGAGTTTTGATACAGAGCATAAATTCTTTATGTGACGTATAGTATAAACTATTTATGAAGCTTTACATGTCATAATTTATAGATAAGAACTAAGTGTCACAGTTTATAAATAAAAGCTGAGTGCAAGTTACTCCATACAATCATCCCTAAACCCCAAATCATATTGCAACTATAAAATTGTCATGCATATATCTCAGACTGTCCACACTACAAAATAAAATGCAAGGAAATACTGCAAACAGCTACCTATGGAGTAACAGTATTCTCATCATGATTTCCCTAAGAAATATGTTTTATGAAGTTACAAAATACTGTTTTGACAAAGACAGCCTGCAGATGACCTGTTAAACTGGAAGTACGCTTCAATCACCCAGATAAAAAACTATAGACACCATTTGTGCAGTGCAGGAAAGATCCCAAAGGCCGGAGAACACCCTGGAAATGCAACCCCACCACTGCATTGAGCCAGCAGATTGGGGAAGTTTGCTGCGTTCTGCAGCTGACGGCGTTGTTGTTGTTTCCTTGTAACTGATCCAGGAGCTGAGTAAAAAGTCGTGGCTGGCACTGACGAAGGCAAAAGTAATCTTCTGGCACAACTGACTCTTTTCTGCCAGGAACAACAGCCCTAGTAATCCAGTGATTATCATAACAACTCTTCCACAGCCTTAGTTTCAAAAGAGACCGGCAGGGGGTGAGGGGGAAGAAAAATATCTTACTGCAAGACAAAGTCTAAGACACAGTACATTATATCAGCCTATTTAGGAAACATGTCAGTAGATAATGATTAGGCACAGAGTGTTTGGATGCATGACCCCTCACCAGTAAAACATGTTACTCGTTTAAAAATTTGAGTCAGTGGGACATAAGAGCTCATGCTAAGGTTCTGCTAAATCAGCACACGTATAGCTAAAAACTCTCATATTTTAAGTCATATATTTATGCAAATAAATTGTTTAAAGAAACTGCTCTAAAACAAAATGCAGTAGTTTAAGATGGGGAGGAAAACCAATTTCTAAACGGTTCCCAGAATTCTTTCTCTAAAAAAGCCCAGTACGGTTAAGCTAGAGTAGTCAGGAGTATCAACACGCTTCCTTTTTCTGCCAGGTGTCTTCTTTCTCTCCTTTTCATGTAGCATTTTTTCTTTTCTTACAAGTCCAAAATCGGCCTACCCTTTACACAGAATTTACACCTGAGGCACATGCATTCACACTTTAGAAGCTCCTTGAAGGCTGTGAGGAAGAACGTCCTGCTCTGGCAGTGGGGTTGGACTAGATGATCTCCAGAGGTCCCTTCCAACCCTACAATTCTATACACTGCTTACAGAACCCTGGCACTCGGACTTGCTGCTGGACCTCTGGGTTTGTCTTGGATCGACAGCCCTGATGCCCTCAGTCCCATCAAGAGTGGAGAACCGTCTGACAAACAATGCTCACCCAGGAAATCGGATATGTGTCTACAGTGGTGTTCAAGGAATCTGCTCTGTTCCATATATTCATGTTTTTTCCACCCATGACAGACAAAAAACAACGAAATGCTGCAAAAGACAAGGACCCAGACAAACTCTTAGCGGGCTGGGCACATTCAACCAATGTGTACTTTTATACAGCCCAAGGTCGCTCCACGTGAATGAACCAGGAGCATAAGATTGACCTTCCAGACAGGAGAGCTTGAAGTACGGAAGACATAGGAAGGAAGAACGCAGGATCATCTGTGGTGATAAATTCAATAAAGTCTCAAAGCCACCATGTTACAAAAAGGGTTCAACCGTTTTCTTGGGAAACGCAAATCAAAATGGAGGAACTAGAGGAATCATCACCTCTGTATAACATCTCCCCGAGGAAACTCAATGTCCAATTGTAGTACTCACGAATCCATCATGGATGTTAAAGGGCACAGGAAAGCTGAGACAGTCAGCAGAGCACTGAGAAACATGCTGCGCTGGGAAAGGCTGCAGCATCTCAATCTGTTCAGACAATGCAAAAAAGGGGGAAATTCAACAAATGCGAGTTAAAAAGGTCTAGTAACACAGACACGTGCAGTCAGGCAGACAGAAGTGTAACGGGGTTCTACCCCACTGCCTTTTTTTAGTAGGCATTGAGGATGGAAAGTAATTGAAATGGCTCATGAGTTGATTTCATAGTTCTCAATCGAAATCTGCTGCTTCTAATAGTAGATACACCACAGTTTAGCCAGGAAGTACTTGGTAAGTTTGGTCCTTGCGGATGGAGCTGGCAGCCTGTGGCTGGTGCGGCTCCCATGGCACCCCCAGGCACTCCCCTCCGCTGCCCCAGGTGGCCCCTGCCCTCCCCGGCCACCCGCACATGGCAAGGCCCACAGCCAGGACCTGGCCAGGCCACCAGAGAGGCTCGGAGTCCCCACTCGCCTCGGGAAGGTCAGGCCAAGCAGGCACAAGGATGCTTTCTGCCTTTAATGCATCGAATTCTAAAAAGGCTTTGCCTAACATCACTTTTAAGATGGCACTGTGAGCATTTCGAGCTCTTCTGGAAGAAGAGCTGAAGAAACATATTGCCTAGTGAGGCAACTTCAACATATGTATTCATTCTGAAGAAACAGGTCCAAACATTCATCTAATAAAAAAAAAATTGGATCTTACAATCAAACTGAAATAAAAATTGTTGTTCTTGCTGTATAAGACAAAGACAACCATATTTAAAACTTATTTCAAGAGACACAGGCTCTAATGTTCGTGTAAACAAGATAATACACTTTTTAGGGTTACCATCTGCTATGATGTTGATCAAATAAGTGGTTTGACAAAAAAAAAATCCCATTGTAGATTGTTATACTAGGTACTCAAGGTATGAGTTTCTATCTTTTATCATTTCTTTATCCAATTTTGTTTCAGAGTAATGATATTCCTTCAGATAAGATTCAACAACCGAAATCAATTTCAAAAAAACCAAACCATAACAGTGTTGATTGTATTTTGCATCTTAGACATCCAAACAAATCAATCTACCAGTAGACCCTATATTGCAAAGGTCTATTATGAAGTATGATACAAATTATTACCTAAAATTATATTTTAGGTCTAGACTTTCTAGTAAGGGGACACAAAGAGAAATATTACCTGATGGAAAAATACTATCTCAATTAAAAAATTTAAATGTCAATAGGTCAAGACTAGTTCTCAGCCTCTTCTTGTCGATTTCAAATAGAAAATATTTCTCATTTCATGGTAGACTTAATATTCTTAATAACATAATAAAATCATTTATATTCTAACAAAGTACCTGAAATTTACAAGTCAAATAAACAAGTACAGACAAGATATAGTTCCCTACATTTATAACTGGGGAGGGGCAGGAGGGAACACTCAAAACCAAAAGCAGCTTTGACAATAGATGTCATGTGGTGGGCTTAAAATATACAAAGCTAAGGGCATTAATCAAATTGAGAAGAGAAATGAAACCCAGGCAACCTATCAACAGTCTAACCACTGGGATAAATTCAGATGCAACATTATAATTAGGTAAAAGACAAACCATTTTCATTTCAAACTACATAAATAGAGGGCTTTCTCTCCACCCACTCCCGCCCCCAACGGAAAGGCAAGGGGAAGTACTTCAAGCATGGAAAAAAAATCATGAGAAACTTCAAATCTCAATCCATAGCATTTCTTGGAGAACACACGGATTGCGTTTACAGCATATGGATACCAAGTTCCCCCTGCCCCAACCTTCTGGATCAAAAAGGAAAGGTCCTCCCAGTCACAGAATTGCTTATTGGAGGCACCAGTGGGAGAAGCAGAGCAGTATCCCTTTTTGTACCTTGTGCTCCAGAGAAGATTAATGGAAGTGCTGTGGATATGGCACTAAAACATCATCTTGAGTCAGAGTTGCCCGATACAAACTCTGGACTCCACAATTCCTTCAGGAAACTTCCCAAGATAATTTTATTAAATTGCATGATGCTGCTCACACTCTCCTCCCTGTACTGAACCACTGAGTCGCAGATTGAACGCTTAATCCATTGTGTGGTCCAAAAGTGAGGTTTCTCCTGGACTTGAATGTTAGTTTCAATATCACGTTTATAACCATGAGAGTCGAGGTTGATAACTACCAGCCTCTAATGGCAGACGGTGAGGGGCTGTGGGGATAGAAGCCACCCTGGGAGGCATTGGTTGTCTCTATATTACCCATAGAACACTAACTTCCACTTGAATATTTTTCTGTCCAAAGATCAGTTTGTAAGATCTGTTTGAAATATCAAGAGTGATTATTAATAGCGGTAAATAAATTAATTTGCTTTTTTGAAGCACTGTTTATCCTGGAGAATTCCAGAGCACAATTATCTGACATAGCAAAGAATAAACACCTGCTATGCCAGTTATTGTGGAAATTGTTTTAAGAATAGGCAATAAGATATGCCATACAAAGTTAATTTCTATCCCCAGAACAAGCAATCACAATTAAAATTTCAATAGAACTAAACTATTCAAATGGGAGGAATGTACAGCAAGTACATAAAACTTGCCTGGGCAATAACCAAAACTTTGACTGAAATTAGCATTGACAGGTGTTAAGAATTAGTTGTAACCTCAAACATATCAGCAAATTGAATCCTCTCTTAATGGAAAATGGTTTAAAACCTATACTGTCATACAGACAACGATTTGCGAGAACAGTATTTTCTCCAGTCAGAATACTACTGCAGGGTATACACTTGAAGAACTTTTTCTAATTCAACAAGATACTTACATTGTATAAAGTCAGAAGAAAATGAGAAAAAATCATGCTGGTTCAGGAAAATTGATGAAAAGCTCTAATTTGTTTTAATAGTGTCTATTAACATCAGAAATCAGTACCGGTAATACAGTTCCTGTATAACTATCAAGTATGTTTTAGATTTGTTTCCACTCATTACCTAAATACAATTTAATATTAAAAAAAAAGGCAATTACGACTTTTAACTCAATTTCATAAACAATTCTATTCATTTCTTGTAATAAGGCCCATGTATTCCCTGAGAACAACAACACTGGGTTATAAATTCCTGTAACAGTAGCACCCCTACAGAAACATCAGAGGTTACCTGCTTCTCTCTCCTCATCTTCCCTACTTGCTAGACTCTAAATCACATCACCAAACACACCAAATGACCTGGCATGACCTGGACACTTTAAATACAATACAACCTCCTCAAAATAAAATTGGAAATGGCATTTCCCACCCAAACTCTACTAAACCAGAAAACTGCACATTTTCTGGCAAGATGGGTGTAGCAAAGTACCTCAGGTACAGTTCAAAGAGGAGGCCATATTTACAATACTGTATGCAATATGTTTATTATTTATGTGCGTTTATTCAGACAGTTCAAACATAAGCTAATAACAAAAGCTATAAAAATCAGCATTTAAACTGTTCTGTTTCCTTTTTTACATTAAAAAAAGGGAAAAAAATTTCCTTACAAACCCAGAGAGGTGCTCACACCACTACAGAGTGAAGCTATTCT
Organism: Rhinoptilus africanus; assembly: GCA_013400135.1. Lineage (NCBI taxonomy): Eukaryota > Metazoa > Chordata > Aves > Charadriiformes > Glareolidae > Rhinoptilus > Rhinoptilus africanus. Next base: position 483,742 of record VXBO01000009.1, on the reverse strand, counting down.
TTATCCCTGAAAAAACATTTCCCTTTATTAAGACAAGCTTTAATTTTATTCTTCCATCCAATTTAAGGTTAAAATTCTAAAAGAAAAATTTAAATGCTAATCTTCATTGATTATATCCTGTATATAAATAATATTCACATGTGTGCACAAAGAGTATATCTTGATACCTTCCTGGTTACAAATATGAATAAAGTAAACCAGCTTAGAGATCAAGCCTTTAGCAGGGGTACAACCCAGAGCTTTTATTCACACAGGTAAACTGCTACTGAATTGCATCATGCTGCTTATTCTCCTCTCTGTATTGAGCCATGAAGTATCAGACTGAACAGCTCTAACTGGCAAGTCTCAGCCCTATGACATTAGCTATCACAATAATCCATTCTACTGGCAAATTTTCCTGTGGTTACTTCAGTTATGACTCAATAGCTTTATATAACCACACACTTTAAAAATATGTATTTATATATATACACCAAATGAAGGCCAGAGTCACAAGACTGCACGCACCAGGCCAAAAATATTCAAATATAGCCTCACGGTCAACAGCTACTGTTACCAACTGTATTACAACAGCGCAGGAATCGGCCAAGTCGGACACCAGAACACAAGACAATCGGAGTTACACAGTGTGTAACTGAGGCACTAACTCTCACGAGCAAAGAAACTACTGGAAGTGTGACAGCTTTTCTAACAACCTGTTGAACAATGTTAAGAAAAAGTGGTTTTAGTCATTTACTGTATCACAAGGTGTCCAGCAAACCTCTTGGAAACAAGCTTCAAGGTCAAGCTGAGGTCAATATCCTTTCATGGTACTGATGATTTTCATGCATCTTTATATGCGTACAATTAAAATTATCCAAATGCAACAAATTAAAAGTACTTTGTTGGTATTTAGAAGATCATTATTGCATTAATTAACACCCAAACCTTTTAGGGAAAGAAACCCTCTGACATACCAATGATTTTGAGCAGAAATAAATTTTAAAAAGAGAGCTGAAAAAATACTTTTAGGAGAAACATCACGTATTTTGAATTTCCAAGCTCATGTAGGTGACCCAGGGGAGAAATAAAGAATGAAACAAAATTCTTGCATCTTAGTGAGCCAGGATCTTGAGCTTTAACTAAAACAGCAGGTATAATGTATAGTATAGCCAAGAAAATGCCAATGCAATTCCACATTTATATGTCTGGAAACAAAGATATTTACAGATATGTAGCCAAGATGACAGAAGCCTGAATCTGATCTTCTGAAGACCTAGACCAAGCCGTTTCCTAAAAACATATGGAAGTAAACCTGTACTTTGCTAAGGTACATAGTATCTCTATCAGATTTTTGGCTACCCTACACTACTGAAATCTAAAGTCTATCTATTAACAGCAGCATGGCATCTCACATTAAAACAATACATTAGCATTGTGTGTTTTTCATAAAACAAAGTATACAGAATACAAAGAAGTGTGAAAGGTTTACAGGTTTACCTCTAGACAGGCATATCTTTAAAAAGAAGATTTCTTACCATTGCTTGTTCTAAAGAGCACATTTAACAGGACTGAACTCCAATTACTGAACAAAGCAGAAGTTACGCATCAGGGGCTGTGTGAACATAACTCGTCATAAGAGAATTCTGTCCCCTTCAATTCAGCTGGAGGAAAGTGTCTATTATATGAACATGTTAGCATTAAACATAATCTTTTAACCTTAAAAACAAAGTTTATCTATTCAGTATTTAAACAGGGGAGAATGCTTAACGGATAAATGCAAGCACAGCACATCTATTCATCTGAGCCAGGGATGTGGTAGGTTAGCTCTAAGTTACATGTGAAAAAACAATAGAATAAATACAGCAAATGTTGACTTAGGTAATTATTACAACCTGGCTCACTTATCTCTCTCCTCTTTTGCCAAAAATCAAGATTTTCATCCAAGAAAGATTTTGCACAGTTAGGGCTTCATCTTTTTGCCCTGCAGCACAATAAAGTGCCCTGTTGGTCTGTCCAAGGGAAAGGCAGCACCTATTCCCTCAGTAAAACAGCTGCCTAGAGCAAAACGTGTTCTCTTCTATTGTTTTAGGCAGATTTTAGGAGAGAGGAGGAAAAAAAAGGTTTAAAGTAAACAATCAAAAACTTTCAAGAAGCTTCTCTACCTGCATTTATACAGTCGAGAATTTGAGCTGATGGAAGTTAGCATTAGCCTGCAGTATCAAGGATTACTTTTTTCAGTCTGCATTTTGCAGTAACTAGTGCTTCCCCCTCTACAAGCTGCCTGGAATGTAGTAAAGCTCTTGCCAGATGTTCTCCTTTTGCAGAGGCCCAAAACCAACAGTTCTCAATAATTCCATTACTTCCAAAGTCATAGCCAGAACCCAGTCTGAACAAACGATGGAGATCTGGCACAGCCTGTGCTGCCAGAAGGGCCCTCAGACACCTTAAAAAACAAAAAAAGAGAGAGAGAGAAACACCTAACAAACAAGAACCCAAGAAACCTTTATTTCCTCAAGATTGAGACATTTCTTCCAATCACTTCTCTGACAGAGATTTTATTGGTATTTTTGAGCCCCCATTGTCTAAGTAAGAAAACAAGACATTCTCTGTCAAAAGACAGAAATCTATTTTTAAATTTCCCAGATATCATAAAACCTGCCCAAATATTTGCTGACTGTAGCTCGTGCTGGCTGGGCTGTTAGCTGCCTGCTGAATCAGGCAGGCAGGCTTTGTGTTGACAGCTCGCTGGGCGTGAGTGGCAGTAAGTGACGGTGGGCCCGCAACACTGGGAAGCTGATACGATACAGCTCCATCTCCTACATCAACAAACGAGGCGGAAGGATGATCGGAAGGATGATCACTGCCTGATGTGAACGGGCCTTGCACTAAAGCACAGCAGTACTGCAGCAACTGTAATGCCTGAGGGAGCCTACTTTACCTTCAATCCCCCAAAACACTTTTCTGTTCTTTAGGCACTTCCACTTTTCCTTTATTTAAAAAGAAGGCTGTTCCTCCCACTGAAGGAGGCTGTCCCACCACAGCTCACTGCAGGAGTAAGTTGCCTGACATTTGTCTTCGTTAGTTTCCTCCTTTACAAGCAAAAGGTATCAGCTGACCTACTAATTTCTGCCGCACATGAAGATCATCCACATTTTCACACTCTTCCCCTACTATATCCACATTGTTACAGTTCATGAGCCTGGAAAGATTACCTTCCATCAAAAAAATTACACCTTTAGAGGGTCAGTAACACAGAAGTAACAGCTCTAGAGTAGTCACTACTCCTTACTATGCACTATGGTTTTAAATGCTTACAGTTTAACATTGCTAATTTTGCAGAAACATCCGACTATTCTGAAAAGTTTAGTAGTATCACACTAACTAAAAAAATAACTTATTTTTCTATCCTAGAAAGTAACTACTAAATCTGACAAGATCTGGGTCTGCTAGGAATGAATCCAGAAATACCTACATTTGCTAGCAAAGATGTCAAGGTTTCTCCAACTTTAGCTCTTAACCAAAAGAAAGACCTTTTTTTTTTCCCTGTTTGAAGACTTCACTGCTCTTCCTTCTACTACTTCTGTTGGCTTTTCATTTAATACCCCATAGTCTGGTTGGACTGCACAACACTTCTCCTTGGCTTAAATCCTAAATATCACACTTTTTATAGAAATGTGAGTTTTCAATGCTTTTCTTGTAACAAGTGTTACATGAGCTAAAACACTCTTAATAAAATGCACTTAGAAACCATACACACCTCAGAAACAGAACTTTGATGGAAAAGTTAGAACTGGAATTTATATTCAAGTAACCCCATTTTAAATTGCCTTCGTTCTCTAACAACATTTCAGCTGGAGCTGACATACCTGTTGCTTTTAAAGTGCACTCATGCTTGCCTTTTTTTTACTTTTTTTAAATGAAGACAAGTTGCACATTGAACAAAAAAAAAATTGCTGCTGCTTCTCAAAGTATGCTGTTACAGCAGTTCTGTAGGTTACACGTAGAAAATGCTGAAAGCCAATAAAATGTGGTAGACAGCCTTTCTGCAGTGAAAAGCACCCTTGCTTGGTAATTAGCCTTCTTACAATAATAATACAGTATTAAACACTTCCAGACATTAATTTGAAGAGTCTGTAGTCAAAAATCAAGCAGCAATCAAAACCTAATTATTTCTTTCTTTTTTTATTCCTCCTCCCAGGATGTTTTAAAAGTCTCTCCTTCTACAAAGGCATGAAATAGCCTCACAACTTCACTCCTATAAAACTTACACCTTAAACTGAAGAACAGATTTCTAGGGATAGCTAATGAGAACACAGAGGCTAATGATTTTATATTAAAATTAGGACAAATAGCATAAGATTAGTATTACAGGTGCATAAGTGGAAGGACGCTAAAGCCCTTCAGTCCCCAGGAGAGCAGAGCAGGTCCTCGCTGCCAGCAGAGTCCCTTGGCCAAGGCACAGCTCGGCAACGTCGCCTCACGCCGAGTGGGCCTGCAAACAGGCAAGCAGCATTCACCCACTCCTCGCGAGGGATTTTGATGCAGGAACCACAGCCAGACAACAGCTCATGAGTCAAGCTTTCCGCGTGCAAACACAAGCCTGTCTTCCTAACAGCTAAGGGCTGGCTGCCACCCAAAGGCGGCCGTCCTGCTTCCCTTGGCACCCGGCTGTCCCCACTGCCTGGCTTCGTGCTCTCCTCCTCCCCCAGACTAGCACCAGTGATTTCTAGGGTCCTCCACTAAAGCAGTGGAGGAAGAAACTAGTAGAAAACAGAACAATAAAACCACCCTTGTTGGTTTCTGGCCAGATTAGCTCACAGAAGTATTTCACCACTGGGCCAGAGCACCACCGGTGCTGGCAGAAAGGAAGGGAGAGCACGAGAATCAGACACGGCCAGAGTCAGGGTTGTGTGAAGGGCCAAAGAAATAGCCCATCACTTCTCAAGCATTCGCTAGCTCTGTATTTTAAAATGGCTATATTAAAAAAAAAAGAAATAAAGAAAAAAAAAAGAAGAAAAAGAAAAAAGGAGAGTGAGAAAAGGAAAAGGGAGAGAGAGGAGAGGGGCAAAAAATGACATCACTGTGATGATGCATAAAATCCTGCCGTGTTCTTTGGTACTACGAGCTTTGTTAGACCATTGATACTATGCCAGTGTGTGGGAAAAATAACTGAATAAATGCATGTTTGAATTACATCAAACACCAATAAAGTTTCATAAAATCTTAAAAATATTGAATCTGCTCAGTGTCAGGGTAGAAACAGGTTACCAGGAAGTTCACCACTGCCAGAACACTCTCACATGTTCTTTATCCTTCACTTGCCAGAATTTTAGCCAAAATGTAGAGGAAGAGTAAATTAATTCAAAGTAAATGGCGACAAAACCCAAGAATTTTCCTTCCCTCTATTTCTTCTGTCATTACAAAGACAAAAAGTAAGAATCTTTATTTAAAAATTTTTAAGTACATTTTGAATTTTAGAGAAAACAAGTCTTGGGCTCCATGTGTCAAATGAGTTGCTTCTATAAACTACTATTGCCCACTTGCTCTTTTGTATTTTAGAATTCTAAGCATTGCCAAAACAAGCCAATTTAAACATATTGCCTCTCTGGGTGGTGAATTTAAGTTTAAATTTTGTTGGCCTTAAATCCTGCATTCGGTTCTCTTTACGTTACTGCTTTTAGCTTTGGCAACAGCTTTCAGACTTTGCTTCTCTTTGTACTTTACTTTTTCATACTTCAACACTCCAATGCGATGAGTTTGTATAAGTGCCCAGCTTTGCTCAGCCACTAAAAATAAAATGTAACCATTTATAAGGATTATCAAATAATTTTAACAGGAGACAGACTCTTCACATTCTGGTAAATACATAAAATAAAGAAATCAAAAAACCAGTTTCTGCCTTTTTGAAAGAGACAACCATGACTCAGTTATGTGGGAATGAACTTCTTACATTCCAATCACAAAATATTATTACCCTTCAATGTACTATCACTTAAGTGATTTGCAGATCACACTTGGTGAAAGGCTGATAAGGTGTCAAATGTCTCTTTGCATCCCAATTTACATGTGAAAAACTATCCACATCGGTTCAGAAGAAAACCATGGCCCTTCACTCCCACATGTAAGAGAGCACTCTGAAGGTTCACGCGTGTAATAGGCAATTCAGAATAAACATCACATACAGCTCCGCAACACGCCTTCAGGTGGACTGAAAATGCAGAGCATCTAAAGCAGTATTCCTTTAGAAAAGGCTGGCGCACATACTTCTAAGAAAGTTAAGAAATACTTGAAGTGAATTCATAACTAAACACTCTTCACCCGAATTCAAATGAATGTCTATGGTCACATAACTGAAGGGCTATACTAGATGACGTTCATGCCCTTTTGTGCCCATTCCAGATGCACGTGGCATTTCCCTGACAGCCAAACCAACACAAGCACTTTATTGAATTTTCACAAGTGATGTGAAAGCTCGGTGAATTAAATAAATACACATTAAGGCATCTCGCAGGATGCATGTGAAACAAACGTTAAAATTCAAGTACAAAGAGCTCCCATAGCAATTCTATTCTACTTCATTGTATACAACTTAAAATGTAAAGCTTATATTTAAAAAGTCACACAACAAGAGTAAACATGCACATCACAGGTATTTGTATGCAATTTGGACTTTAAAAAAATTTTGTATACATCACCGATTCCAGTATCAATTCTTACATTGGAGAATACGGATTGACGTTAGGATTTTATTCCTTGCTTGGCTTTTCTTTTAAAAAAGCAAGAAATAAATCTGAAGCTACTTCCTTTTACATTTTCAAGTTCCCTGATGAATTTTTAAACATCAGAGGCATAACTTGCCCTGAGTAAGATATATATTCTTAACCAATTATCAAGGAACCGTAACATTGTACACGCTTCAGCCCCTAAGATCTCTTTAGCCTAGTTTTCATTTTCCTAAAGGACTCTGAGTGTATCATTATCTTAATGCTGCATCTACTATGGGAGAAACAAAAGAAAATGAAAAAAATTACTATGAAATATTACACTAAAAAGAAGATAGAATAACACACACCAAAAAAAAGCACGGAGAAACAATCTATACCTGCTTTTATGAAAAAAGGTTCAAAGTGAACAAAAACCTGCACACGTGGTGGGACCTTTTAAGATCTGTGAAGCCTCCAAGTTATCCAAGGACTAATTTAAGAAGTCTTAAAAATCTAATACACCCTATTCATACCGAATTTCAATTGAGTAAAGGTTCTTAACTCTTTCATTGTAAAACCAGAGTTTATTACTTTCCAAAAGATTCTAAAAATACAGATGAAACTAAGCCACTTCATCTTATTTTCCATTAAGAATGAAGCACATTCGAAGCCAAAATTCTGTACTCGCTGCACTCAATTAAATCCAGAGCAGTGCCATCTATAATGCTAGTTACAGACCAGTAACAGAGAATCTGATGTGTTGCCTGTATTGATCTAGTGTGGTACTTAACGGTTTTTCCTCTTGAGAGTCAATTACATCTCCTTCACACCCGCATCCCTCATTCTAACACAAGGTTCACAAGACTTTGTTAAATCATAAGTTTTCTGATGAACAGAAAATACAGAAATTATAGAAGGGAACATCTGTATTTCAAACAGGTCTATCAAACTCGACCTTTGGCCTAAGAAAAATACTGACTACAATTACAACAGTGTCATTATTATGTGCATGCCATCTTTTACACAAGAAAATCCACTCAAAGCCATTTTTAAAAACAGCTCCAAAATTAGAAAGCTGTAACTGCAGCAATCTTAAGGCTGTTAAGCTTCCAGACCACAGCCAGTTCATAGCAGGGCTGATTAGCTCAATCACAGCACCTTGTTAACAGCAGCTGAGAGCTCCAAACTGCATCTAAATCACACCAAGGAACTAAAAGCACAGGCAAAAGTACTTTATCCTCAAAGTATCAAGGACACTAAAATAAAAAAGGATGAATAACCTACAGAAGTTCGTGAGTTAGCTAAAACCCTATAAAACATAATGTTTCCACAGACAGAACATATTTCAACAAGAAAAAAAAAGTATTTAGAACAAATCTAGAAACCAACTTTACGAACGCCCTTAAATTATGGAGCACTTTTAAGTTGAATGTTCTGACTGAACTTGGTGATTGCAAAAATAGCTACAGCACACCAAAAAAACCCCACCAAACTTATTGGGGGTGGGAGGCAACATGCTATTGATGAGAGCTAGGGGGAAATCAGAGCTAATTGCTTTAGCTAGGTTTTTACTAGGGTTTTTTTTTTCCCCTTTGTCCCCGATGTTGCTAGTCTCATTGGAAAGGAAAAATCTCTCTGTAGGATTTATTTTGTTTACTTTTCAAAAGCAAGAGAAGTAATTCAAGGCCACTAGCAGTCTAAGGAGGAAGAATGAACCACCTGTAGAGGTCAGTATTCTAAAAGCGTATCAGTAAAAATGAAGCAAAATATGTCAAAATGCTCTATTATATAATTTTTCTCTGATTAATCCAATATGGAGGCAGATGAGAACAAACAAAATTCCTGAAGTGGTTCATCACGGGAGCAATACTTGAATAAAACCAGTTCCCTATGGCAGAAAAGAGCCACTGCTGTGAATAACTGTTTAATGAATTTAATGTCAAGAATTTACATAGGCAATTGCTTAGGAAAATGAATGCATAGATGGCATACAGTCTACTTTCAAATTTACATATGAAGTTTTCCATATTAAGTCAAATGGTAAAATTACTTCCCAGACCACAGAGTTTTGCCCAACTCAAATCATGAAATGTATATTCTATAGTAAAAATGCCTTTCTGGAAGACTGAGAAATACCAGCTCAAACACAAATCAAAAATTTAAAATACATACTGTACAACAAGTAAAGTCTCTTTTATTAGATAGGGAAAATGAGTCAGATATAGAAGAATACATGCATTATTAATATGCTATAAGGTGGAAAGGATCATGAGAATTTCAATCATTGCACCTTTTCTCTCAAAGTGTGAGACACACACACCCCCCACTTTCTATTGATCTCAGCAGCAAACTAGCATGGAGAACACCTGCTACATAAAATCGCTGATTTGTTTCTTTTGGTTACACACAATTCTTCTATGTTGATCCAGGCATTTCAGATACAGTTGCTCCTTGCATGAAGAAGAGAAACAACTTCATTTTTAAGTTGTGAAACCAAAAAGGAAAGGCTCACAGGTATTAGTCTTTTCCACAAAAAGAGACAGTTGCAAAAAAACAAAAAACCAACCAACCAATAACAACAACAAAATCTAACAAGCCTCCAACAATAACATTTGGGAATGCCTATTTCATCTACGACATTTTGGTTTGGAATTCCAAAATATTTACAACAAATAGTCAGTCAGGCATCAACACTATGAGGCCAGAGAAAGTTACCATATCTGCTAACCCAGAAAGACAGAGAAACTGTATTTTTGCTCTGAAACGGGTCAATACCTACAGAGTGGATTTAAACAAAATTGTGTTTCACCCTGGAGCACTAACTCACACTGTTTTTTAAATACTTTAACGTCATTCTCTCATGTTTGTTTACCATTGATTGTATTTCGTCTTTAGGACATGCTGCAGATGATTATTTATTTCCTGATTGCCAATCCTTCCCTTCGGGAAATAGTTTTTCTCCAAGGTTCTCCCAAGCTTTCATCCTCTCCAACGTACATCCAGTTACTGTACTTGGATCTGTCTGTCTCCAGACAATCCCTTATGCCACAGAGGCTAGCAGCAGCGGTTGACAGGTTGATCTGACAAAGCATTTGTTTAGGAACCTGCTTCTGCCAAGTCAGAGTTTTGGCTGTTAAAAACAAGGAATCCATCTACCAAACCAGAACACTTGTGTTTTCCAACTACACAGACAAAGCAAGCAAAAAGTTCTTTGAATAACATGACCTTTGAGAAATCCTAGCAGCAGAACTCCCTGCATCAAGGAGCTCTGCACCCTTCAGCCTATTTAAGCAGCCAGAGTGTGGAGGAATTACTTGAGTGCGTGATCAGAATATTAAATAACTCACACTGTCCAGATTCACAGTGAAGCTATCAAATAACAGAGTAACTACTTCAGAGCAAAACTTTTTTCCTGACTACCACCATCAGTAGTACCAATAACAGCAGCATCCTCAGTTCCGTGCCAGGCTACGCACTACTCTGAATTGTCTACCACAGTTCAGAAAAAACACTGTTCTAGCTGCCAAACGTGATCTTTCACTAGCACTGCCAGAACCGCTCCACGCAGTGACAGAGACTGGCTCCCTACAACTTCAGCATCACCTAATTTTAGGAAGCACTGAAGTATTCTGCCATTTCTGAGGGCCTTAAGTGGATTAACATTTATTTTAAAACTTACTTGAAATCCTGTCTCATAAAGTACGTCTTCTGCAAGTCTTCAACCGAAAAGTACTTGTAGTCACTGTGCTAGAAACACCACAAACCTCAGACAGAAGGTGCAATTTCCTTGTCAACAGATTTCCACTGCATGCCCACATCTGTAATATGTGGTAGCAAAAATAGACAAGAAAAAACACTGAAAGATAAAAGTCTGAAATGATTCCACCGTCCAGAAAATAAATATGTAAATACATGTTTGTGTATGCCTATCTATACACACAGATATATGCTATCATCCAAATAAATCAGTACTTCCTTTAGTCATTCCAGTTACAGAATCCAAGTTAAAACCATAAAGAAAAAAAAAATCCCTGAAATTCACAAGTCATTTTAAAAATGCAGAAGAAGGTATTTTTCTATTGCAGCTACCCTGCAAAAATATTTTATAACATGAGCCAAACAGAGAGAGTTTCAGCAAATTTGATGTCCCTGGTGACAAACTTGCAGAGTTAACTGTGGGGATTCATCTTAGTTTAGAGTCACTGATTTCTCTGAGAATACTGTGCCAACACAAACTTCTAATGCTATGTCTCTCTTAGCACTTCAAAAGAGTGAATCTGACCAAGCAGCTTCTTTATTGAAGTTAAGCACCCATATATTGATACAAAAAAGATACATTTTGCAGGAACTTCAGAAATTGAGGGTGTACCCTTTTCTAGAAAAGGCCCTAGAAAAGTTCACTCTCTTCCCAAGAGAGTAAAATTTTCTATCAGGCTGTTTTCTCTCAAGTTCCGAAATGCATATGAAGAATTCAGCAAAACCTTTTCTGATTCAGTTGTAAACAAAATCCACCTGAAAGGAATTAAGAGTAAAAATAATTCGATCTAAAGCTGGAGAAAGTTCACTAACTGTAAAGACGACCCAGAATCTCTGAAATACTTTCAAACGGTTTAGCTATAATACAGAAGCATCCTCCCTCTTTCTTAAAAGACCGCATCTCACCATTTAAGCAGTTTCTTAAGATGCAGGCCAAAGCTGAACCTGAAAAAAAACCCCAAAACCCACACCTCAAAGTATCTGTAGAATTTTTAAGTGGGCATTATTATCTGGCACACTGCCAAAGTCCTCACTGGAGAAATCAATAGCTGCATCACTGTAAACAGCATTTCTTCTGACTTCTTAGCAAAGAGTTGGTTTCAGGAGAAGCAATTTAACCACAGTAGAAGTCAGAAACTAGCTTTGTCACTAAAAGTTACAAGATTTTAGTAGGCTTTTTTAAAAAAGAGAGATACTTCAACAAAGTAAGAGAAAAGAAGAAAAAGAACCCTGCAACGGGACTCCTCTTCTCTAATGAGTGACGAGAATGCAAGAGGCAGACATCAAAACTAGAAGAGAGCTATATTTCTTTAGAACTATTCTCTACAGATGTTAGCATATGGGCAACAGAATGATCAAAATAAGTACTCATAAAATCGTTGTCCAGATAAATAAAGCTATGCATAATTTAGGAATACAAACCAGAACTGTAAATTTTCATGATCTGCTGCAGCTGTGTATTAGTGTTTAATTAAGCACAATATTGCAAACGTTCTACTCAATGATTTATTATAATATATAGCCAGAAAATACTATGGTAGAATGTTGAAGATGTGTAAGAATAACGGAGATAAAATGGAAGAGAAATATTCATCCAACATTAGATGCCAGACACCAACATCCAAACTTTTAAAAGGAGTCACAAGGAAAGTACAACTTTGTTTTTACTGCAAGTTTGACCTATTTGTGTCCGTGATGACTCACACGTAGAGGAATTTCTAATTTATTCCAGAAATTGTTTAATTTAAAACAATGGTACTACTTAAGATTCAGCCGAAGATGCAAACTCATTAATTCTCCATGCTGAACACTACACTTACTTCATTATCACAGGAAAGTGCCTTCAGTTACAGTTGTTCCACAAGCCTAAACATTTTCTCAAGTACTGTATTTGATGTTCTCGACTCTCTGTATCAGAAAGGAAAATTTAAAAAACAAACAAACAAAACCCTGCCGTTCCTTCATGAAGATGGGTACCTCCCTACACTAGCAAATGACAGCCAGCCTGAGACAGAAACACCCTGAACCAGCTACAGCCCAGTCTGAAAAAGACATTTAAGGTCCAAACTAGATTCAAACACAGCAAACATCATATTTTATTAATGACTGATGAAATAAAAGTGAGAAGAAAAAGACTCAGGGAAGGAGATGCATTGCCATGGAGAGTAAACAAGTAAAGGATAAGGAAAAAAATACGAGGCAGATATAAACAAACTGAAAACATTTGAAAAGCAAAGGAAATATTTTCTAATAATCAGCATATGTGCACACATAGCACTCTGTGGAAACCCCTCAGAGGAGTACCCCTGCCTTGGGGTGCACAGGCACGTGGCCCACAGCCGGCTCCCTGCAGGCTCTGCACCTCCAGCGGTGCCACCGGGCCAGAGCTGGGCACTAGAGCTGGCCTTCCTCCCCGCTGGCATATGGGAAAGTCACCCTGTTCTTACCTAAGCAACACTCTGCTCTTCCGGATGGCAAACAGGGAGGGGGGTCTACGTTACCACCTTGAATAGATTTGTCTTCAAAAACAAAAAACCAAACCAAACCCCCCCCCCAACCTCTGCCTACATTTTAATCAAGAGCAGAAAGAAAGAAAAAACAGAGCCGACATTACTTGGATAGATTTAAATAAAAAGGACAATTATTTTCAATAGCAGGCTCCATTCTATCATCCAGGGGCCACAATAATATCCATTTTCCAACTTAAAAGGAGTTGATCGTGTTACAAAAGATCAGATAACACTAACAGGCAACATCAAACTATTAATACCACAACCTCACAGAATGGAGAAAAGTATTTAAGGATGATATTGACTTTGTAAGATTTAAGATGCCAGCACACAAGCAACAGCCCATTCTTTAAGACATGAACATACTGATATTAAATAGTTGGATTAATGGATTATAAAGGAGCAATACCATAAATTAATTCTGATATATGTCAGCAAAGTTGCTGAAAAAGAAGAGAAAAGAAAAAAAGAAGAGATCAGCATTCTAGAAGTATCCTCGAGGGAAAGCAGCAGCCGATCATGGCACACATTACCTCTGCCCCTTGTTCATCCATCTGCTGCACCCCAAGGAATGCCACGGGGGAGGCAAACATGTGGAGCACAGCTAATAACAGCAATTCTGTCCGTATTAGAAACTAATTATCACCCTTTCCTATCAGGATCAGTGCTTCCAGAATTATAAGCAATTTACCCTACTAGATGTGGTCTAGAATTTAACACTAATTTATTTTTTTTTTAAATGCCGGTTTGGACCTGTATATAATACAAATTATATTCCCTGTCCTTTCTATACAACCTGCTCTGCTGCATCTGAAGATTTAGATTTTTTTTTAGTGAAGGGATGAAGAGAAAGGAATTCTGCTTAAACCCAACCCTATGCATTTTAACTCTCGTCTCAAAACGGCACAATAGCTGTGATTAAGTCTATGTAAATCTAACAAAAAAAAAAAAGGACAAACATTGGTTTTGTATTGTATTAGCAATCTTCTGGAAATAACAGCATGAAATCTCATTGCTCCCTACCAAATATATTACTTTTCATTAGATACACAGACCATAAAACTACAGAATGAGATAAAAAGCTGTGAATAGCATTTTATATACTGACCTTGCAAACAGAAATCAGAGTTTTTCCTTGGTCTATCTTCATTCTACCAAACTAAAAATTAACAACTTAGATAACTGCTGAGATCCCTCTGCATTAGCCTGCTTTATAAGAAAGTAATTATTTACTTCAAAATAATCAAGTAAGCGTTGTTTTGTTTTAATTACCATCACCTATTTGAGGCGCTACTTCTACACACAAGTGGTCCAAATGTTCTGCAGCACAGTCGAAAGAAACCAGAAACAGGGATCACCACAGAAAATCATACTACGACTGCCAAGACCTGAATTAAAGAGTATCAGGTATGGATCAAAACAATGCTTCTCTCCCAAGGATCTTAATTTATATTTGTTTTCCGTCTATCCACTCCTTGAGCCAATTACTTCTCTAGCCCTCACAACCCCAAGTCTCATATCACAGCCTACCAAGACCAGAGTACCCTCTTCCAAATTCTCTCAGAGCCCCTCATGGTTAACCAGCAGGTGCCATTTCTTCTTTAAGAAAGGCAAGGTCAACATTCCCCTAAGGATTTGAGCAAAACGCGTCCTCCAGCAAGCAGGCTGGGATTCAAACTCAGGTCTGCTGGCTCAAGACTCCACATGCTGGCTCCAGGCCTTGAGGGACCCATGTCAAGAACTGTTACAGAGGGATTTACAGAAAAGTCTCAAGGATGCAAGTGAAAAGCCTTATAATGAAAATCAAACTACTTTGTACCTTTGAAAAACGGGCATGGATATTACAATAGAAAACATTTTTAGATGGAAATGAAGCATTCCCCAAAATAATTCAGAAGTATATAGAACTTAGAGTCAAATGCTGAAGAATTGTAAATGCATAGCAGAGCACTACTGTTTGTATGCAGCCAAATGTAATACCTCTATACATTCAAAGTACTTATAAAGCTATGATGTCTTTTTTTTTTTTTACATCAAGAATTGTCAAGACTGTATTTATGATCAGCTATAACCTTCAGCACCAAGGGATACAAAGAACAAAGCTAACGCAAAACACCAGCAACTTGGCTTAATAAGATTACAGTACATTAAAAGGTGCTCATAAGCATTTTCTATAAATGAAATGTAAAGCCTGATGACTACATACAATCCGGAAGACCAACCTAAGCTCATAATGAAGGTATTGTGACAAAGCTTAGTACCTAAACCACCAACGAAATGGTGTATTTGTGACATAGCTGAAAATTTTACAGCACTTATAAAACAGCCATGGTTAAGTGACTAGTTTTAGAGTAGTAGTGCTCTAGTTTCTACAATCCACGTAACAGTTAAAAGGCAGAAAATACTGAATTTATCTAGCAAATAATATTTTTCCTTCTTGCAAATCTCACTTCTCAAAATGACAGCATTTTTACAATGTAACAGTGCATGGCTGGAAAATTTAAGCTACACATCAAGTACCCTTAAAGAAATCAGCAATAATACATGCATATTTAACTCAGTAAAAACCAGTTTATTTTTCCAAATGCAATTAAAAAGGTACACTATGATCTTCTATGGAAAAAGCAAACTGACAGACTAAATAAATACCAAGCACTGTATTGGTATCCATTAATTCATTAAGTAATGACACTAAAGAGTGGGAAAGCAATACCCAGCACGCCTGCGCTCCAATCACACATGCCCTCTACCAGCACACAGCAGTAGTTTGTCACAGCCAAGCAGCAACTATCAGGAAAACTTGGTTTTGCTTCCTCACCTTCGCAGTTTTGACCGCGTTTAACCCCACGCCCACCACATACACACACAGCTATTCTCATACCATCAGCTGTATATCCCTGCAGAAAACAAAACGATCCTACAGAAGATAATCTAGACTAGCAATGATGCCAATTTTCCAAAACAGATTTGTCATCAGGAATGAAAAACAGCATCTAGACTGTTCTACTGACATCCTACTTACTTATCTGATTACTCTTAGTTAGATTCAGTAACTAAATTTACATTAAAATAATTGTACAACTGTACTTCAGCATGCAATAAATACTCTGTTCCTTAATATCTCAGCATGAATCGTCCCCAGGCTTAGGGTAAAAAAAAAGAAAAATATTTAAAAAGCAGAAAACATAAAAGCCAACATCGTTTGACTTCACACCTGGTTGTCTGCACAATCAAAACATCATTTAAGTCAACACCAGTTGAGGTCTTCATTTCTCTAAATGACATTTCAAACCATAGATAAACAGACAAATTCCACTTTATTTATAAGAGTAACCAGGAGGTCATTGTGCATGCGCAATGCATATAGCATGCCGAGGAGGAAGAATTAAAATAACAATATTCATATACAAGCAAGTCACCCATTCTTGCCACCATCTACTTAAAAAAAAAAAAACCTTCTATAAACTGAAGTATAAACTGAAACCGGGACATACCTAAAAGGTTTTTTTCTGCTTGTTCAATTAAAAGAAACTCAGTTCTGCAAAAAAAAAAATATTAATTCTTTTAATTTGAAGTCAAAAGACACGTAGACCTTTCTGTAGATTATAAATCTACAGTCAGGTGTCCATTTCTTATAATTCTCATAATAAAAGCAGGGGTTTAAGTACAACTTCTTTCTGAGAGAAGATTTTTATTTTCTTAAACACTAGCAACTTGTCACAGGCCACAATATAAAACCAAAGTGCAACCATCTTAATCAACTTGTCACTCCTAAAAAGCGCAGCTCTAACTACAAACATACAGATATATAACGTAGAATCAGAAGTTGCATACAGAAAAAAGGGTTTTTTGTTGCTGTTTTAATAATACACAGCAACTTACTACATGGAAGTACCTTCAAAGTCAGCACTGGCAGCACAAATGGGAAGCCACGCTGATGGAAACGCAGGCACATTCAGCAAGCTTCTACTTCACAGCATCAACTCTCACCAGGGTGCTTCCTTCACTGCAGTGCACCCTGTGTTACCATGACACTTACTTTTAAAGTTTTCTATTCTCAGCTCCAGCCATATTTTATAGAAAATATTTTCTATGTACACGCAATTTTATTAATTTATTTTTTTAAAAACAGATGAGCACAAACACCTTCCTAGGACTACTTACACTAGCTCTAACGCTAAGGAGGGGAGCGCTAAGAGAAGCCATCAAAATCCCCAAACAGAAAGTCAAAATAGAAATGGCAAAGGCAAACAAGACAAAATGTGTTATATCCAGCACAGAAACACTTGAACAGTCATATTAAAACAGAACCCCAACTTGGAGGAGTACATTAGAGCCATATTGAAAAGAAGGTACTTGAAGGACAGAGCCTGCTCTCTCCTCCCACCCTACTGATGCAAAGGCACTTCCAGTATCAGGCCACGGGCATGTCCAAAAAGCAAGAGCACAATTTATGGGCTATGAAAGCACAGCTCCCTTGGACTTCTATTTCCCTACAAATAACCTTGTAAGAGAGTGAATGACCACTGAACAAACATAAAAGGTCATAGGCAACAGCTTCCAAACAACTGGCCTTGCCCTGAGCTGTTAGAACAGAGTTATGGATAGGCGGATGACAAAGTTTCTGAACCCATGTTTTCACACCCCAAAAACCTTGGCATCCTGGTTGAGCTCTTTCTCTCAAACAGACAAACCGGAGCAGCCCCTTTCTCTGACAAAGCCAGGCTGGCAGTAAGAGCAGAAAGAAGTTGTTCACTGCGGAAAGTAAAGTAGGACCAAGCTCAGGCAGCGTCAGCTGCACGGCGAGCAGCGTGCAGACAGCCTGACTCCTACCCGGCGCAGGCTGGGAGAAAACCGGACAGCCCACTTCAGCAGAGGATTCGGCATTGTAGGACACCAGCAGAAGACTGGTTTGCACAATTGGAGCCATTATGCCAATAACTTCTCTCCACTGACACCCGTTACAGAAATCTACATAGTTACCCTTCCTGGAAGGAAAAAGTTACAGCACAGAGATAATTAGAATACACAGTAATAGTCCCAAAATGGCTGAGATTGCGTGAATTTAGATGTTAAGTGTAAAAGTAAAAACTGCCAACACATGCAAGTGGCTTCAATTCAGACATACTTCGGGATTGTTAAACCAGCATCTAAACCAAATTCCAACAGTAATATCCTGTCCTATAAAGGCAATGCCACTACTTCAAGTGTATTATATTAGGTATAAAATTCTTAGTCTTGTAGGAACTTTACAATATCAATACCTCTTTTGCAGTCCATGCATGATTCAAATGAAACCCCCCAACTAAACCAGGTATACAAGTAAGTGTGGACTTTTAACAACACAGATAATATCACTGATATGTTCATGGGTCTAAATATACATCTTTTAATTTACAATTGTCTCAGTTCAGTAATCTAAAGTCTGGGAAAACAAACAAAGGAAATACTAACCGAACATACTCTAACAACCCATTTAAAGTCAGGGAAAAAGAAATAACCAAGAACAAAGACTTCTAAGAGTGTGTAAAAAAATAATGTCAGAAGACTACCAAAGTAAAAAGTGACCAGCAAGAAAAAACAAGCTTCTAAAATTATTAAGAAGCTGTGATATATTGGAATAAATTTATGTAGAAACAGGAATACTAACACTAGATTACCCTGCAGAATTTAAAAGAGAAAAGCCCCCAAAAATATATAAGCAGAAAGTGACAAAGTTGACAAAAATTAACAAATTTCACTGAATTAGCAAATGCTTACTGAAATTCCACACGTGTTTAGAGATAACAATCAAAACACAAAGAATAAAAATGTTTTGGATAAAGGACAAAGAGAGATTCCTTCCCCAGAGAACTGAGATTATACCAGAATTAAAGATTCGTCAACCTGCATCATGGCCTCAGCCCATTCACGTTCCAAGATAGAGCAGGACTGAGCGGGGAAGGCGGCCAGCACTTCAGTCCTGGCAGAAACGAGACACCAGACACCTCCACTGCTTTTTCATTTCCACTTGTTCATTACTACAGCTGTTACAGAACACAGCACGGTATTTCACAAGTGTAAGCATGCTTTACATTAAGCTTTTTTTTTAAAAAAAAAAAGGAAAACAAAAAAGGTACAGTCCTTGCACAACAGATACCAAACTTGCATTTCATCATAAACGTGCCCAGGATTTTCAAAGAAAAGGTATCCGACTTCTCAGAAATGAAGTCATTCCCTATCTTGTTAAATTTTATCTACATTCAACAAACTTCCTAAGAAGAAATAATAATACCATTACCAATAGAGTAATTCTGTATGCGTGCCAATTAGTTCTATATATCATATATCAAAGATCATTTCCAAAAGGGCTGAAAAGTAATTTTTTTTTTTAATCTGTCTGCATTTAGACTTCAGAAGAAAAAGCAGGCTAAAATCATATTTAAAAGGCTATTCCTAGCACCATGAGAACGCAGAGTCTCAAAACACTCAATCTGCCACTGGTTCGGGGGTGGTGGCTGCAGACACTGCTGTGCCTCCCAATTACATTTTCAGTTGTACATTTCCAGAAATATCCATGTGAGAAGAAACTTTAAGACAAGTGATTTTTAAAAGGAAAAAGAATTGAAACTGCTCAAAGGCGATTCTGACAACCTTCATTTGAGTCATTCTGAAAGAATACACATACAGTAAGAGTGAATCAAAATATAATTGAGAACACAATCACTGTACTTAATACTTATATCCACACCACACCATGTGTAATGTATTCTTTTTTGTACACACACTAAAAATATATCATTTCTGCAAGATATCACTGTATCATTAAAAAAAAAAAAGATCACAGCACCAGGAATAGTAATAAAATAGAAAATTACTGGGCATTTTTTCTGTCAAGACATGTTAGAAAGATTAACTGAAACACACAACACAGAATACAGCATTCAGGACTCGGCTCTCATATGTTTCATATTGTACAAATGCCTGGAGGAATCACATGCTTGTAGAATCAGTTAACCACATTAATGACACAGACGAAGGCAAGTCTAGGACAATGCAAATGACCAATTAAAAAAATTAAACATCAGCTGAACATTCAGACAAACTGAAATCTACCCTGTCCGGAAAGCTAACTTGACCATTTTTCTTTCTACCTAATGGCAATTACATAAGAAAGTTTTAATTATGACATTAACACTTACTACGAAAAGCAGCACCACTAACAAACTGCTACAAAAAACAATCATTCTTTAACAGCCCATCTTTATTTTTCCTTGGAACTGAGAACTAAGTTAATATTAAAAAGAACTAATTCAAAAATCAAGAAGTACTCCAGATCAAGGCCAGAACAAAGACATCCCCAACCACCAAAACCAGGAACAGAAACCTGGTAGTATGGACTTAGCCACCTGCATGAAGAATGCCAAGGGCAGAGTAGTACAGTTCTTTATTTCTCAGCTTCAAAGTTGAACTCTTCTCTTTACAAATGTTGATGCTTTTAAGCTTTGTTCTGAGTTTTTGGATAACACAACCCTGCCAAAACAAATATGAAAGTTGCTTTCATATTCTGTGTCATTACCACTTAACTCAGGCAAATATTCTTCAAGAAGTTGGAGAAAACATCTACCTACAGTAACACAACAGTGAAGGCTCAAACATATACCTTGCACATTAACAGCAAATAAAGTGGTACGTATCCCTAAAGTTTCTAGCACATCAGGCATGTGGAAAAGCAAATAACCTTCCCCCACTAACAGTTTCAACCAGATCAACCTCCTGGGCTCCCCAGGGAAACACTTCTGCCTCCTGATTTCCCCAGCTTTCTGCATTTGCCCAAATGCAAGCTTCAGTGCAAACATCCTACTTCTCATAAAAGCTGTTGAGAGGTTTAAAAATAAGGACCTAAAGTCACTTGAGCTACAACAGCATAAGAAAGTAGACATGATTTTTAAAAAGAAAAAAAAAAAGACAAATAGAAAAGAGCCTTATAACAAGTATCACATTCAGAAGTTGCTGAAATGTAACCTATAAATTGGGGTGAACAGTTAAGTCACCTTCCCAAAGGAATGTTTAATTCCTTAAACTGGTTCACACACTCTCCCCCCCTTCAGTGTTTTCTAAAAGGTTGTTCCCGCTAGCTCTATCAGAAACTCTATTTAAAGTAAAAGAAGAGAGAACAAAGTTACAGTTTTGGAACACTTGTTGGTTTTATCCTAACCTGGTTGATTTCATGGAGGTTTATAGAATGTAAAGCAGCTTTTTTTTTTTCCCCCCCCAAAAAGCCAGAACCAAATATAAAACAAAAGCCATAAAGTGATAATTTCGCATTACAAAGAACTGTTTGAGGGCCAAGGCATTGTTTTTCTCTTAAAGGATATTTACGTACAATGTAGGTTTGTAGGTTTTACTAGTCAAATGTAATTGAGACCAAAGCACAGTGTTAGTGTGTAATAAAGAGTTTGTTTTCAAAACATCTGTAGTGTTTGAAGTCTTCCCCTTTGACATGTATTTACTCATCAGTACTTCTTAAACTTCCCTTCACATACCAGAACTATGATATAAGAATAGTGTACTTCACAAAAGGCTTTGTTTAATGGTATGCAACTATTTTTATGACAGAAGAAACAAACAAGTTAAAAAGCACTTCAGGGGAAGGAGAAATTAATGTTTTGAAACTAAGTTCTCCATGATCATTAGGTTAGATCAGATTTGTTTCATAACCTTAAAACACACGCTGCTGTAGCACAATTACCTCTTCCATCTCCGTTAAAGCCTAGGTTCTGTCTAAGACATCCCAAAGGGTATTTATTAAGTATTCAGAATACAAGCACAGTAGCAAATGCAGTCACATTTAACACAGCCTCATCTCTTCTTTCAGTCAGAGTAGGTTTTGTCAAAAACCCCACTTGATTACTGAATCTTTTTAGACGACTTGTTACCATATCCATGATTATTAGATCATGGCCATAGGCTAGACACTGGTACATATATCCAGCTGTCAAACTGAATTTAATCCATTAAATACAAAGAATAGATGTGGACAGGGCTGTTTTCTGTTTATGTGCTAGGAAACCTTTTTAGACTAGTAATTCTTCCTTGAAGAAATTTAGGCAAATGTATTTATCTGCGCTTTTATATTTGGATTAGATTCAAATAAAATTTACAGAAATGAGAAGCATATGTAATCTGTGAAGGTGTGCTGAAACAGTTCCTAGCACATTGCTGAGTCCTAGACTCAAATTTGCATTTCCACATTTTTAAATAATAGAACTCACATTTAAAAAGCTGAACAGTAGATACAGTAAGAACTGAATTGAAAAAGAAAGCCTCCAAAACTTTATCAAAGTAAAACATTGAATTACACAAGCAGAGACATAGAAATTACATACAAGAAGGAGTGGATATTAACATTGAAAATATATGCAAACTAATTTAACTCTGCTTAGGTCATACGAAGTTGTTTCTATTAATCCATTCCAAGACCACCATTTCCCTGAACTGAGGAAGTTAAAAAACGTTGTCTCTTCTACAATGTGAACATTAGTCCTCATTTTACCGCTGAGGAAATGGGAAAATAGAAAAAAAGCCAAACAAACCAAACAAAAACCCTCAGCAGTTCCTCAAAGGGACACCGGAACTATGCAGCAAGATATGGACAGAAATTTTGCCTCTTAGCTATGTCCTTTAAAACTCAAGATTATCCTCTCTTCATTGTGCAATAATACAGTCTTGGCAAAAGTTTTTGATGGAGATATTAATGCCTGCTTTAACTTATTTAAATTACAAACATAACAGCACTAAGTATCAAGTGAGTAATAATATGCCCTAAGAATTTGCTGTTCCTAGTGAATTTCTAGATATGAATTTTCGGGAAAAAATCATTAAGACAAAAGAAAAATGCACATTTTGAGAATTTTTCATTTTGTTCATAATTCAGTATTCCATAGCCCTATAATTTAATGGATCCCATAAAACAGTAGCATAGATGGAAACAAAACCAGAGGATACTGAAAAATATTTAATATCTCAAGACAGAAGCTTACTACACGAATTACATGAGCTGCTCATTTCATTTTAGAACCAGTCCTCCAAGCACAAACTTCTTTCAGAATTAGAATTTCTGAAGATAAATACTAACTTCTCATACTAAACTCATTTTAAACGTTATCTTTGCTAAACCTGACAAAGTCAGGCCAGTATTAACACATACTTACATATTCAGAAGACAATGAGCTTATCTCAATGTATTTCAGTGAACCTATTGCCACAATCCCAAAGACAGAGCCTACTCAAACAGTATTAATTGACTCAAATGCTAAAAGGACACAAAAATAGAACTTTTGTTGGAGTTGTGAAAGACCTTTTTTCCCTGAAACGTGACTTGGGACCAACTGGCAAAACAGTTAGAGGAAACTTGGGTTATTAATGTTGTGTTCATTCCCAAGGATAGGTAGAGAGCTTCAGTACACATACCTGCTGATACAGCATTAAATTTGCTTAAAGAGGGAAAACAACAACAAGCAGACACCTTGCAGCATCTACTTCCCTTGGTTCACACTCTCCTGGAATCAATGCTGACCTCTCATTGGTACAGGATCTGCTCACCTCACCAAGGTCACTTACACCACAGCTTGTCTACCCAGGTTAGACCAACACATGTAGGAACCGCAAGTAACAAGTCCTGTCGAAACTGCTTAGAGCAGCAGCTCAGTAACACTTCCCAAGGCCAAGGCAACCTGAAGCTGTGCTGCTTCCCTATGCTGAGAAAGGGGCAAGAGGCGGCAGGGATTAAAAAACAAACCCAAGCGAACGACCACTAGGATGGCACGTGCACACATCTGCTACAGCAGGCAGAAAGTTCTTTTCAAGTACAAGTAAAGTATTAATTATTTCATTCCTCTTTCACTGTGAAGGAGAAAGAAGAATGAAGTGTTTGTTTAATTCTCATCTATATCTACAATTTCAGAGAAAGTGATAAAGCTAAAGACTATCTTACATAAAAAGCTGCAAAGGATGGAGCAAGCTATATGGGTAACTTCAACATTCTTCTCTTCTAGAGGCTCTTTCAGTCATAAAGGAACTCTCAAACATTGAAATCCCAGTCCACAGGAAAGAACATGCTGTACAGTGTTAATCACATTAATTATCTCCTGGGGACTTGGAAAAGTTTTCACTTTTTCTTTATATTCATCAGCTTAAAAATTGTTTGATCTTTTTAAATAAGGAAAAAATTCATCAACTCCACCCTCACAGCACACGTAGAAATAGATGTTACTGCTGTCCATAGCACCTGTGCTGTACCAGTTGCCTCTGAGCTCCTACACTTCATCTTGGGGAAGAAAACATCACTTATCAAAAAAATGTATATACCTGATGGGACACAAGAAATTCACACCCTTTACTTAATTTGATAACAAAAGCACACTCTGAGGAGTAAAATATTTGTACACAAAGACCTATCCATGTTTGCTGACAAAGGGATACTGGATAAGGTACGTTTTCCAAATAAACACAGAACGACACATCTCCACAAGCAATTCTCCCCATTAGTGTCACATTTAGGGTTCTGTAATATAAATAATATGGGAGAAAGGCAACTATTTCACTTGGAAAAAAGGTAAACATCAAGTTGAAAAAAAGCATTACAAATACAGCAGCATATTTCCACAACTGTTTTGCAGTAACCAAAATCATGGAGGAAAGTCAAACGAATTTAAAAAAATGTATTTTCTAAGTACTAAAAGGGACAAGTACTGTAGGAAACTATGAACGTCACACAGTGATACTTTTGCAATAAACACTAGTTAGCTGTTACGACAGCCCAATCTATATATGCATTCAAGCTAAGTATGCTAAATATAAGAATTGCTCACACCGTAAGATTTTAAAAAGCTGTAGCTTTATGAACAGGGGGTTCAACCAACAATTAGCTGCTAAAAAAAGAAAACAACGTATCTTAAAGAAATCTATATTTCCCGCTCTTTTCACTAAAGCTATGTGCTAATACTGACAAGGTACTTTCAGATCAATGCACCGAGCACTTCAGGAGATGCAACAGCTCTGCCAAGAATCCTGCCTTCAAAAGGACTTCTATTGCTATGGCAACAGCATGTTCTCCACTATCCAATTCAGAGACAACCTATGACACACGCATGAGAGATGGCCAAACTCCGACTGAGTCCTCCCTGCAGCACCAGTCACATTGTTATATACATACCAGTTTTCACTTGCAGAAATATAAGATACAACCCAGGTTTTTTGATGATGGTTCACAGTGCATTTAGATTACCTACAAATAAACACCTGCATCTAGGAGGGGAGAAAAAACCACACCATTCACTTTATAAAACAAACACAGACTATCTAAAAGCCAAAAGGAATATAACCACTAGTATAGAATATAAATTGCATGACACAGCATCTCCCACATGCAGGCATTTAGCCCTTCTCTGATCCAAATTTCCCCTAACAGGATGGGGGAGAAGGAAAAAGGAAGCACTAATACATAGCAAACAAGTAGACTGAAGCCATTATTCAGTACTCAACAAGTATCTTGAAAATTAAGTGGGTTTCCTGAGTATAACAGACATGCATAAATATAAACTCTGGTTTTACTGCATCACTCCAAAAAAAAAGTGCAATCTCTTGTAATGCTTCACCTTCTACCCAGAAATGTACAGCCTTGACATGTCTTGAAACACGTTCACCTAACAAGTAGAGTTTAAAGAGTGATATATATGGCATGGATGCTTAACACTTGTAAGAGTTTGTATACTACTACATAGGGGCTAGCCAGTAATTCAAGCCACTAAAAAAGATAAAAAGGAAATTTAAGTTACATATCCATTTCTGTACTTTTATCACAAGACAGTTTTCAAAAGGTAGACAAAGTCCAGTCAGTTGTTCCTCACCTAAGTCCATTCACCACAGACGGACAGATATATCTTTCCTGTAAGACAACGAGAAATGTAACGATGCGGTTGCATTCTTTACGTTCCTGGCAACCCTAAAACAGTTTAGCAACCTTTAAGATCACTTCTGGTTGTACAGTACAGCACCCAAATACTTAAGACTAACATACAAGTGGGAACTTCTTGTAAAGAATCACAGTCTTCTTTAAAGTCTTGGTGGAAGAAAAAAAGATTAAATTAACTTTGATAGAAGTTGACTACTTCCCACTTTACAGGGGTTGACTTACAAAGGGGAGAAAATAAAAGGCCCTTTCGTTGATTTGTGAAGTCCTGAAACTCTGTTGGGAGACCAGGTTCTGGAGAATATATGGTCTCCCATCCCGTAAAGCCTCTCTCTGCTTCCTTTTGAAGTATCAGGCATTATCTGGGTTGCTTTGCAAGTAGTAATACTACAGATTATTAAAAAAAATATTTCAAATAAACTAACGAACAACTTAAAGTGAAAAAAGATGGGGTTTATTTAGATTTTTATTGGGGTTTGGGGAGGATTTTTTTTGGGTTTGGGGATTTTTTTTTGTGTTTTTTGTTTTGGTTGGGGTTTTTTTTAGTGGAGAAGCTTTTTAAATTCAGCATCTTATGAGTACTTGCAAGAAAAATATCTAATTCAGACGTTCCTGTCATAACTAATATTGACAAAGTTCACACTCCTTTTTTTTACGTGCTTATTACTGTCCTCTGGCAAGGGAATATGATATCGGAGATATTTTCAAGGTTACCAAAATAAAAGCATTACACAGAACAGAGAACACATGTCAGACATTACATGCATTTATACACAAAGTGGCAGAGATTTGCGTTTCTTTTATAAAAACAAACTTAAGAGAAAAATTTTTGCTTTACCATACCATTCAATCACCTTACATCTAAGCATCACAAGCACTAATTTTGCAAAGACACACTACAAAATACAGCCATTTGAACTCTGCAGGAGTAAGTATCATGCATCATTTTTTAGAAATATACAAAAGCTTTTCATTACTCCAAAACTCGGTCATCTTCATTAAATCACCATCTTTTCATAAAAGCCTTGGCTTCATTTAGCATTCAGGAAGATGAAAGAGCAGCTACCCTCCTTATGGATTACTTCTCTATTACAAGAGAATGTTTTGCACGTCAAAAACAAACATTAAAGGATTAAATGATATTGTCATTGCTGCTCTTGTTTATTTGCAGTGGGCAGTGAATAGAATTGCAAAGAAACAATCAGCGATTATTTTAAGCTGTCTTCTTTTGCTAGGATTATGAGTCATGAAGTTGCTGCATAAAGAAACTGGAACAGGATAGGTGTCGCATTGAAAATCATCGAAACATCACAATATAAAAAAATGTTTGTCCTACAAGCGAAGCTGTCTGGTTTAATCATTTCACAGAGTGGCCACAATAGCTCTTGGGACCAAGACAATAGTATCTTGCATTCAAATAAACAAAAAATAAAAATATAAACAATGAATTCCATTCTTCTACAGAAAACTAAAAATAAATATACTTCAGAAAATCCTAATGTATCTCCAACAGCATCCCACTAACACTAATGCAATGCAGTAGAAAATTCAAGAGAGATTTGGTTTCAAGACATCCCTGCAGCATGCAAAATTCAATATCTTCTTCATGGAGTTATCTACGTCTTTTAGGCTTTAAATGTTTTCCAACAGAACTAGAGAAACCAAGTTTGCAAAGCAGTGTTATTTTAAACTAAACTCTTTACATTTTACTCATATATTATATGCTAATAGGTATGAATCACACTCAGTTTTACTTTTCGCTAATTTTTCTGTCTGGTTCCTTTCTTATTGCCTCATTCAAGTAATAAAAACCCCAGTTTATTTTGGGCTTCTAAACAGAGGTTAAAAATGCAGATAGTACATACAAAAAAACCCCATGTGCATTCAGTTTTTTATTTTAGGTAAGACTTGGAATCATCCAATACACAAGGTTTTCTCTGTAAAACCTGAACACGGAAGAAGACGGGAGGACTACAAATCAATTTCCTCTCCAAAGACAATGATAAAAATATTTAAAGCAGCAATATATTTTGGTCATGCTCTAAACAGAATAAATACAGACACCAGGTAACTCTAGAAACCAAGTTCTTGTTTATATTGAATTAAGGGTAAACTTTGGTTTAAACTCAACTCCATTTAACACACAGAACATACACATTCATGGTCTGATAGTTACTGGTATTTTACCCACAAAACGTACACAATTCGAAATATCCAAATTTGGACTTTGTTTTACTAGGTATGTTTTTCTAACAGTTCTGCCTACTCACCTTTGTACTTAAGAAGGGGAAAAAAATACACCATCAAAAATGTAATTTTCACAAATCAAGGCTTAGGATACACTTCTATATAAAACTCCAACTTAAGTTGCTCCATGTTACCACTGCTTCATCTTCACCAGCAGCAAAGAGCTCTTTCAGAAATAGGACACAAACAACACGTGTCCTGCAGTTTTGCTCAAGCAAAGGAAAGGAGAACAGCAAAAGCAAGTGGTTCAACTTATTACTAGAACTCCACATAACTAACAACCTGATAAAGACACAGAGATACCACCATTCCTGCAGCTACAACGGCTACAGAAGAAACGAGTCTGCAATACCAAAGGAGGCAGACTTGAAAAGCATAATATAAACAACCCACATGCTTACAAAAAACAATATAGGCAATCTCTGTAGGACTTCAGGAGCAAGAAGTCAGGTCCACCACAATAAACACGATTTATTTCAGAAAAAAATTTATTACTTCAAAGGAATCAGCTATACATAAAAATTACCTACTTATTTTCCACTTACAATAAAGAGAAATTGTGTGCAATATCAGAAATATACATTTATAACCTTCTTTTTTAAATGCAGCTCTATTGCGTTAGCAGTTTTTGAAGTTTTCCATAGCACTAATATGGAAGTGTACAACTTCCCAGTCCAAGACAAACCTTAGTTAGTTTTACACTAAGGTTTTACTAGGATTCCTATAGAGCACTACCCTACTAACAGGGCTGGAAAGTAAACCATTTTTATCAAGTCTTTTCCTCTTCTACCCCCCATCCCAAGGTACTTCTTTAAAAAAAACAGCAACAATTATTTTGATGTGATCAGGCAAGATTTTTCTGCATTACATCAGTAAGGACACGAAGTTTATTTCATTTAAAGCAATTTCAGCTTTTTCTTAAACAAATAAAAAAATAAAATAATAATCACGTCCCTAGCATACAAGAAGAATCTAACAAAGTCCTAAAGATTGATTGGGTACATTTTAGCCTGATTATCCTCTGAAGACAGTGAGATATTATTAAATATAACAAAAGCTGCTCTTTCTGATCATTCTTGGTATTCAGTTAACATCTTCACCAAAAAAGTATGTCCTTTATGTTTTTGAATGTTGTGTTTACAAACACGGCTTTGTCTTACAATTGAAAAAAACAAGGCATTCATTCAATACTTTAAAAAAATATCATTATCTCATCTTAGTCTCATCATAGAAAAAAAACACTAGTAAATAATGGATTGTAGTATTTAAAAAGTCCACAAGTACTTCCAAATCATCAGGTTGAGGTATACAACAGAATTGGGGACTTCTACACTTTCACATTAATTAAAAAACCAACAAATTGAAGGAGTGGCCATCACTACTTAAGACAGAAAAAAAAAATAGACATTAGAAATACATTTCCTGTCCTTAGAATAATAATTATGCACTGAAATACTTTTTCCCCTTTTCTCACAATGCTTAATAACCAAAAAAAAGTTAAGGTGTATACACAATTTAAAACTAGTTGTGAGCATTCAATCACAATCTCCATCTATTAATTCACATGCAGAAAATAGTGCCTTTTCTTATTTACTATTTAAATTTAGTGACTTGTTCACAGGAGAACATACAAAACTAATCAAGTTTTGCTACATACTTCTGAAGAGTGAACACACTAAATTAGACAATGCCTCTAAAGAAAGCTTTCCAGAGAACATACTTTAATTCAGTGAAGTCATTTATTTAAACTGAATTTTCAAATATTATAAACTAATATTTATTTTGAAGGAAATGTAAGAGAGAAGACTTATTTATTATATCACACAGATACATCTGGCTTTACAGGTAATTTAAGAAATTTTATAGAGCTTCTAAAAAGCTCAATGCTATTCCTAAAAAATCCATAATCTTTCGATATTAGAGTACCAAAAAAAAAAAAAAAAGATAACTGCCTCTCCTTGGTCAAGGTCCAATAAACTACTCAAGTTTATGCACATCTTTCAATTTTATAAAATAGTCTCCAAAATCTCCAGGATTACTAAGCGATATGATACTATGTTAGTGCCTTAGACATCCTTCTGTTCATAATAAATGCACACAGTTTTCAACCATGAAAAATTACACCACATCTTTAGCAACTTAAAGAAAGTACAGTTTACTGAGTTTATAGTACAGTACACAGTACATTAATAGAAATTCATACATAGGCTCAACTATGGATAAAGTAGAATTATCCGAGACAAACAGCTGTCATACCAACTTGACAGCAAAATGACTAAGGGGTTAAGTCCTCTTTGTGTGACAGCTGGAAAGAAGCAGGGGGAAGGGGAACTTTGGCATGTATGTATAAATGACAAGCTTTTAATGTAAATTCCCTTCCCGAAGACCAAAGAGAGACCACAAACAAATAAAACCAAAAAACCCCCAAACCTTAGCAAAAGCTACAGACATAATAAAAGTTCTACAGTAATTAAGGGACTAAGTACAAGTTCAGCTGCCATTAAAGAACACACAAGTATGCAAGAATCTCATTTATACTTCTGTTTAAAGTGAAGGAATTCCTCAGATAACATGCAATTTCTCCTCAGTCACTTTTCAGGATTTTTCCTCCACTTCACTCAAAACTTTAGTCCTTGTATTTACATTGACATCAACACTGCTCTCTGGGTAAATCCAAAAATATAGCAACAGGCCATTCCAAATCATATTCCTTACCACATGCCATTACGACCACTCTACAAAGCATACGGATACCCTTCAGCACTTACATTAGCTCAGAAAAATTTGGCAGATCAAAGAGCTACTGGCTGGGGTGGCAGGTGATGGTGGGAGTTGTCCACCCCAGGCAGTTCCACATCAGGAAAGGACAAGGCACTAGTGCCACCCCAGATCTTCTGAAGCCAACCAGAAATACCACTGCAAAGATGCCCCTTGCCTTGTGAGACAGGACTTTTTCTGTAGGGATGGGAGGCTAGATGCTGTGCTTGTCATCAAGGCGATCACACTGCTGCTCTCACCCAGGGAAAACCGATTGCTGGAAATAAGAGATTAACTTTTTGAAAGAATGCTTTCTACATGCCAATACAGCAAATGTTAGTTTCCCTTATTAAGAGTGTCAAGTGTATCTCTAAACAAAAGACAGGCCAAACACTACTAAAAATTCTAAAATTAGTTATTTGGAAGGCAGCAAGGAATTTCTGACCCACTGACATGCAGTTCATACCATCACCTTCAGTGATAACAGCCATTTCAAAACCATAGCCAACAGTGAGAAATGATGGACAAACACCTACTTATCTGCTCACCAAGCCAGATTCAGAATGCCTAGCTGTTCCAGTAACTTTTCCTTTTTTCCTCCTTTTTTAAAAAAACAAACAAGCAAACAACAAAAAACCCCAACCACACTCAATATCCACATGACCACAAACACTTTGAAAGAGACTGTCTGCTTTAAAGTTGGGTTATCAGTGCCCTCCATTTGTCCAAAATTTTTCCCCACCCTCCTCTTTCTTACACAGGAATATGGAAGCATTACTTAGCCCCTCTATATACTGTAATCTTCAAGACCGTTCAAGAGTAAGTGATAATTTATCTTTCCAAAGGCAAAGGAAGGGGAGGAGGAAAAGAGACGTCAATAATGAGACAGAGGCTGCCAACAGGCAAGCTGCAGAGTCACGTATTTACTAGCACTGTATCACCCTTACAGATTTCTAAAAGCCATCAGTGAGGAATCCAGACTGAAATCTTCAGCTCACTTGGGTTTGGTTGATTTGAAGGGTAATTCACCTGTCTCCTCTACAAACAACTAGCAGGGAAAGAATCTACGGATACCTTTCCACTTTCAAGCATGAAGCTTCTACAACTCTTCCCAGGTGCTTCAGAAAAAGCATCAAATTTAGCATCCCTCAGATCTAAGATGAAACACCAGGTTACCGTGTCTGCTGGTTCATTTTTAAAGGAGCTAGAGAACAAACTAGATATTAAAAATAAAAATAATTTAAAAAGCCACATAGCTGCATGACCTAATGTTTATTTTAATAGGCCACCCTAGATTTCTGGCATTTAACACAGAATAAGCTTATCTTCTTTTAAACAGCAAACAAAAACATACAGGATCATAGCACATCTTGGATGACAAAACCAGAAATAAGGATCAAATCCTTGAAAAACAGGCCCTCTGCTTTTTTTTTTCTTTATTTAAAAGAGTCTGTCATGACCTAACACCAGGCTATGTGACTACATGAGACCACTCGTCAGCTCCTCAATTCAGGGACGAGGAGCAGGCACTAGGAATTTCCTGCACCTCAATGGGAGACTGCACCAGAAACACATGAAGAATGATATCAGAGAACTGATTCTTCCTAGGAATCACAGTTCTGATAAAAAGAAGAAAAAATAATGTATTTTGAAAGGTTGTGAGCACCAATTTGCATACCTAAAAAGTCTCATCTTTCTGCAGTTTTCTCCGAGGCTGTGATTTGGCTGTCAGAATTAACAGTGCCTTTTCTCTTCAACACTTTTAGATTAATGCATGCAGCATTTAAAACATTGCCCATCCAGGTAACTCTCCCAAATTTTTTTGTTGGGGATTTTTTGTTTGTTTGTTTTACAAGGAACTGCTGATGCAAAACTAAAAAGGAAATAAGAGATCAGGAGACTGACAAATAGTAATCATGTCAGGTTTTGCTAATTTTGGAAACACGGTTTTGAAACTTAATAGACCTGCTAAAGAATTGCCATTGTGTCCAGTCTCAAGACACATGGCCCTAATTTAGGGACACTCAGGTTAATGGCAGGCTATCAACTTAAATGGTCTTTGCATGAAGCCACTAATTAGTGGCCTATCCCAATCCATTCCTTACAAAGGCACTATATTAGCAGAGAGAAGTGGAAAGAGCACCCTCTTAAATTTGCATAAAGAGGAACCAAACCGATAGAAATGGATATCTAGACAGATACATTCAGAAGGTTCTTTGCATGTAGGTCTAGTATGAGGAATGTCCGGGCACGCACAAGAGTTGTGCCCAAAGCCGTCCACACACAAACAAATGTGCAGTCATTTTTCATGAACTTCAGAAGAGTCTTACAGGCAAGAGAAGCATCCTATTTTGACGATGCAGCTCCTGAGCTGTACCTCTTACTTTAAGTTCTTAACATTTTGTTTTCTCCTAGACATCCACATTACCTCACTTCAGCTTTTTGATCGATACCTCACACATGTACGTGCACAGCAACGTGCAAAAATAGTGCCATTGGTACAATGAGGAGGCTACAGAAATTGAGGTTAGTAAACCACACAGGAAAACATAGTCTCAGACACATTCTTCTTTAACACGTAAGAACTTCTTTGCAAAAGTTGAAAAAAAAGTTTTAATTTTAGGGTACAACACCTGAGATTAAAAAAAAATTCAATAAGAGGAAAAATTGAAATTGAGATCAAACCTACTGTGAACACTAGGAAAATAGCACCATTATTGCCTATGGCAGGCATTTGAATATTATGACTGGATTTTAATGGAGTTACTGTAATAAATAAAGGGCATTGGGCAAAATCGGTAACCATGCGGGTTTGTAGTGGCATATATTTTGTGGTTTTGACAAAAGGGAAACAAAGCAAGATTTCACTGCAATTCATAAACACTGCTATTAACCCCAGGAGCAACACAGAAAATTTTAATTTCAAATAAAATCTGCAAAAAAGCTTGATTAAAAAGTCCAATAGAGCATATCTCTGTCCTTTGCCTTCTCCCTCAACAACTTCTAAGACAGAAATGGCTTATCTTCACAAGTTGGTTTTGGAGGAGACAAGAACGGGAAGTTCTGTTTTAAACAAGAGGTAATTACGACAGGTATGACAAGGAATATTTTGTGGCTTAACTCACTGACTTACATATCAAGTTACTTTTCCAATATGTTTATTTTCACCAGTAGTCTGACCAAGTTATTTGACTTTATCAGCAGCTTACACGACTTACTGTCATAAGATACTAGGATATATCAGATTAGTTCACTTATTTCATCTGCAGCTTTCATTCATAACTGATTGACCTGCAGAAAGCAAGCCCGCCCCAGCACCAGACTTGAGCTACCTTTTAACCAAAACACAATGTTCATATGTTAATCCATGACAGTATTTTCTTACAAATTATAGTTGTCAGTCACACTGGCTGTTTTATTTATTTATCCCAATTAAACATACATTTTTACAGCATAATCAACAGAAATATTGCAGAATTATATCAGGTCAAGCTTGTTACATCAGAATTAATAACATACACCCCAGTATTTCCAGCACTTCACAAAGCCACACATGAAAAACAAACAAACTCAACCATTCTTGAATAGCGACTAATTTGTCCTTTTAAACTGGAGGTGGCAAGGAAAAGGCATCATGAGCCTTCCAAATCAGACTTCCCAGAAACATACAGTCTTAAGAGCCACGCAGACAAGCAACTGATTTTCACCTACTTAATGGGGGCCATTAGGCTGCATTTCGAACCACTGACAGATTAGGGAGGGCAGGGAGGGTGTTTTCAGATTTGTTTTTTTATTTAAAGTTCAAATGAGAAAAAGGGGGCTCTATAACAACAAACATATTCTTATTCCAACTAAGGAAAACACTTTTCTTGAGTATGCTCCTAAAGACATCAGAAAAATAAAACAACTGAGTTTAATGGGAAAGATATTGAAAAAAGCTTCACTTCTGTAATTGCCATCAAAATCACTGAAAGTCTCTGTAAGACATAGCATCATTCCATAGTTAAAAAAAAAATTTAGAAGTACTTTTTAGGAATTTGTGCATACCATGCTTTTCAGTATTACATAGCTCAAAGAATAAATACTATCTCTCATGTTTCTCCTTAAAGAGTGGCCTCTAGCCAAGAATTTGAAAGTGAAATT
This sequence comes from Rhinoptilus africanus, assembly GCA_013400135.1. NCBI lineage: Eukaryota > Metazoa > Chordata > Aves > Charadriiformes > Glareolidae > Rhinoptilus > Rhinoptilus africanus. The sequence continues at coordinate 448,691 of VXBO01000009.1, read as the reverse complement.
TCTAGAAATTAAATGCCCGTACTTTGTCAATGATCTTAACATGGTCTTTCTACAACACTTAACACTGACTCAGAACACATCCAATACAGAAATTTGTCACCTCTCACTCCTGCACAGTAATGCCCCCAGGTCAAGCCCTAGGTCATAACATTACAAGAATTAGGGCATTTAATTTTACTAACCAGTAAATCTCCACAACTAGAAATGTTTTGAATTAAAACCCAGAACTATATACCATCCTCTTCTCCAGGGGGAATTCAGCTGAGGTTGTAGCTTGTTTGACACCGCAGGGTATTACTCATGATTGGTATCTATGTGATGATATACCATATTGGTAAAGAAATTCAAGGAGTCAGTAACACTGTTTGTCCCGAAAAGCTAAATGTTCTGGCATCCTCCCCTTTTTTGAGCCATCCAAGGGAAGAAAGGGAAACACGACCTACAAACAGGGCAAGCTGCATTACCTAGAACTGATCTAAGAGCTAAACTAAAAATGAAAGCTTTTTAATTCAACTGAAAATTATTCTACTCCTTCAAGAAAAGCACAGAGAAAGGGGACAAGACGCTCAGATTGTGCTTCCCACAGTAAGTTTCAGCTGCCTGAATGTTTTTTAAAACAAGCTTTTGAGAAACAACAGTCTTGAATATTTGTGTTAAAAAAAAAAAGAAAAACTATTAACTCCATTGTATAGAGATTTGATGTCTTACTATTGCCAATAATTTAAACTGGAAAGAGCAAGACAAAACCACTTACATATTTTAGGAGAGAAAAAGTAAAATGCTTCTTCAAGTGTGCTACAACTACAAGATTTCTGACATATTTTCATTAAATTAAATGTGGGAGATCATCTCTAAAGAGTTTGCAAAATTACACAATTCAGAAGTTTTAAGATGCTTTTAAAAACAGAAATAATAAAGTGTCAGTAAAACACAAGGTGTCATTTGAAGTCTCAAAGTAAGAGCCAGTCGATGTTACTGCACAACTTCAGGCAACTACTTCACTCCTCTACTGTCATTCTAAAATTTGTTTTCATTAACCTTAACTAAAAACACAAACATCACTTTGTTGTATTCATAAAAACAACAATAACACTTCACTATATTCACAGAAAACAAACATACATAAAAAAAGAACAAAACACATTATCAAAGAGTTACTTTTTATCATTCTTGTAAAGGGTATATTTATTAATACTTACTAAAGAGAAACTAAAGTATCTTAAAAAATTGCACTTTCCTATTACAGGCTCAGCTCAAAAAGCCTCTGAAAACAGCCATTAGATGGACCTCAATGAAAAGACATTGGAACCACAAAAAAAATGCAACATGTAAATACAGTTACTTGTTTTCCAGATGCACTGATAAAGGTCCAACATGAGCAAATTCTATTTGTCAAGACTTTGAGAATCAGATAGTACTAGAAAATTGTATTAGCCTTACATTTTCCTTAAGAATTGCATTTTAAAATATATCCTTGAGTCAGGAGTATTTAATTATTTGGCATACTATTTAAGTGTTTGCCCCTTTCACACAGAGTCTAGGAAATACTTCAGTTGAAGAGGTAGGTTTGATTTTATCAAACAAACAAAAACACCATTCATTCTTAACATAATAGATAAACAGAAAACTTGCACGTCAGTCTGACTAGAGATACTTAACACTTCACTGGACCGGAACGAGTTGTCTAAGGCGTATAGAGGAAAACTGTGGTTAAAGTTAACAAAATGTGTTATAAAGTCAGATCAAAACAGCACATCTCTGATTAGTCTGAATCTCTTATGAGAATATGTACAAATGAAAGATTACGACACTTCCAGCACATGGAGACTAAACTAAAATATCAAGACCTAGCTACATGAAATTTACGTATCTCATATGCGTCCTACCTGATCCACTGAACTGGCTGCTTCCTAGTGTAGTTGGTCTGGTTTTCCCACTATTAACAGGTGGGGAAAACATCTGCAAAACAAGAAAAAAATATGCATTTAAGTTGGTTTTGAAACTCCATGCAAAATTACTAATGAAAACTTTAAAAAAAAAGTTAAGAGGAAACAATTCTTTGATTCATTTTTCTGCTAGAAAATAAAAGGAATGCATCATGCTGTTTAGACCATAAGGCCAATAAGCTAAAGTACTCCTTGCAATTTATTAATACCACTAAAATACCACTTTTCTACACAAACACAAACAACTTTAAAAAAAATTTCAAGGAGGCCTACTACTACTACTAAGGCAATTTAAAATGGTCATATGTCTTAAATTTTGCTACTTAAAACATTTCTTGCTGATCTGTGAGTTTAAAGTCACTGGATAAAGATAGCTTCTGGGAGGCAGTAGTTTTCTATGTTTATACATCAAGCACCTTTCTGAAATCTGTTAAAAGCATCATATAGAAAAAAAACCCTATAATTTTCTAAGCCAAAATTTCTGTATAAACTATCCATGAATAAACTCTGTTATTTACGGGCATTAAATTTTCATAGAATGGTTTGGCTTGGAAAGGACCTTAAAGACCACCTAGTCCCAGCCCCCCTGCCACGGGCAGGGCCACCTCCCACAATTTTCTTTTGGTTTAAAACAAAACAGAAAGAAAATAGAAAAGCCAAAGCACCGGTGTCACACGCCAGCTTAACAAACGTTAATTATTAGATTATGCCATCACTGGGTCAGCCTGATTTTAACCAGCTAAACCAATTGACCCAGCTGGCATTAGGGTATTAAATCTGGCAGTCTAGACGTTACATCAAAGTTCAGGTGTCCCGCCCGGCGGAGCCGGGGAGGGCCCTACCGCGCTGAAGTCCAGCAGGTCGCTCAGCTCCTTGTCCGTCCCGATCGCGGCCATCCTCTGCTGCTGGGAATTCATCTTCCTCCGCTCCTCCGCTCACCTCCTGGGGCACAGGCGGGGGAGAGGCAGCACTTCACCGCGGGACGCCGCGACGGGCCCCCGCGCCCCTCAGGCGGGCGATCTCCGGGGCTGGGGGAGCCGCTTCCCCGGGCGGGCCGGCGGAACCGGCAGCTTCCCCAAAGTCGCCAACTCTCCACAAGTTTCCTCTTCTTCTCCCCCACCTCCGGCGAGGCGCGGTCGCGCCGCCGCCAGGAATGAGGTGCCCCCCACCCCC
>VXBO01000009.1:408419-444693 GCA_013400135.1 Rhinoptilus africanus | reverse complement strand
GCGGTTCCCCGGAACGGGCGATGCTGGGGGCGAGCCCGCCCCGCGCTGCCCCTGCGGGAACGGGAGCCAGCGACCGCCCGCGTCCCGCCGCCGCCGCGGGCAGATGGCAGCTCCGCGCTCCGTCTCCTTCCCCGGCGGCAGCACCGCCAGCCCGTCCCGCCGGGAAGTTCGTTCCATGTTTGGAAGCACGGTGAGGGCCCGGCGCTCGGTGGCACGCACCTCTCCCGAGCCTGCAGAGCCCCCAGGTGGCACCTACTCGCCACCACCTGGCTCTCGGCCTGCTCCTCTCTGACCCTAGCCACCCAGGGCTGCCCGCCCTTCTCCCGAAAGTCAGAACTGAACAAGAGTCATCTCTGCAGCTACTGGTGTGTTTTGGAGCAAGGGGACTTAGGAAACACAAGGACAATGAAAAAGGATACTGGAAGCCCTGGAGAACCTAAGGCGCTCCAGGGAGACAGAGGGCAGGCGGTGCGGGGGAGCGCTCATCCCCCACAGGCTGCTGCTTGGCAGTGCCCCTGGGTTGGGAAGCAGCAGGCTGTACAGAGGGCTCTCCAGCCTCACGCCCGTCCCTTCCAACCCATCCCTTCCCACCCCCAGATCCCGACCGTGACATCTTCCGGAGGAAGGGGAGGAGGAGAACAAACTTACCACCCCAGGCAGAGACAAGCTGGAGATTCTGCAGCCTTAAAACAGTCTCCTCCGCTTGTCTCCCGTATATGCCATGTACTGGATCATCATCTGGCCTTCTGATTCTATGAATATTCATATATTCACCACTTAGAAATGCAGGAAGCAATCTGTATTAAAATATCAACACAATGACTTCCATTCTCTGTGCCCCTGAGAAACATAAATATGTACTTTTTCCCTTTGATGTATAAATAATACTTCACTTTAGAGGACAGCAGCCAGAGACAGAGAGGTTTCTCTTGAAGCGTTACTTTGTAACCAGTACCGGTACTCACCTAGTGCAGCTGCAACACGGGAAACATTGACCAGAAAACGGACTAAAGCTAAAGAAGGCGGAAGTGATCATGCTTACAATTATTCGTACTGATGTGGGATGGTATTAAAATTAATTTCATATTCAGTGCTTTTTATTTGCCTTCCAACCTAAGGTTTTAAGGTTCGTGTTCTTACGCTTTTATTTGCAGCTAGAAACTTTGAGTGAAAGATGATAGATCCACATAATCCACAGCATAAGGTTTAAAGATACACAAAATACCGTAAGATCTTCCATTTGGTCCACAATGACCTGTCCCTTTCTCACGCAGAAGCTGGCAGTAAGCACGCTCATTATTAAAAGTCGCATCCAGCAGCCCTTCCCCAGCGTTACATCCCTGTGGGGCGATTGTCCTCTTTGAAAAACTTCACCTCCGGACACCTGTAGAAAAATGACCAGGACATAAACGAGGTTTACAGGAATTATGACAGATTACTTAGCAAGTACCCAAGGCCTCAGGGAACATGTGCTTTGGCCCAAAACATACTGGGGGTCTGACCTAAAGGAGATTGCTCTGGGCAGCCAAAACTGTAATGAGCTGAACAACTCAGAAATTGCAGAAGAAACTCACGCAGGTAGCTTGATTAAGAGACAAATAACTATCACATCCTGCATTACAATAAAATTCTAAAAAGAGATTTAACCTAATGTTTCCTGGGTACCTCATCTGCCACGTGGGTCAGATTTGGAATCTTTATCCTATTCAGTTTTCATCCTCTCTTCATTTAACACTGGCCAGAGTTAACAGGTACTCCCAAAACATGGAGACACAATATTCTATGTCCATGAAACATTGTCTTTCATCTGTTTGCAGGCTCTCCAACCCCTTTCTGAAGCTGCTACTTACTTAGTATCCTTTCGTCTCTGCCACTCCCGTTCACTGCAAAGATGGGGGTTTAAAGACAAAAAACCACCAACATTGCCTATCCTTATCCCGTCACAGCCACACACAGAAAATGAAACAGAAAAGAATGTGGTCAACAGTAAAAAAAGAAAACACCACCAAAAAACCCCAATCCAAACTCTGTTTTCAGCCATCTAGAGATCTTTATGAGAAAAGGTGACCGAGTAAGACTTTGTAAACATTTTAAACCATTTGAATAAATAGGTGTCTGAAACTTGGTTTGGACAATTACAACGGTTTTCCATTTGCAACAAAGAAAATGCTTCCAAGTTCATTCCTGCTTCAATCCCTAGCTACGGTACTTTCCTTACAAACACGCAAATGTGGCAAACATACTACACAGATCATGCAAAAATGAAAAACTTCCAGCTTTGCTGTGACACCACGGTACCTTCCTTGTACTTTACACAGAAGACTGCAATGCTACGTTCTTCTGCGACTGTTACACCTGTTTTTCTATAACTTCTTTAAAAATAAAGGTCTTCACCATCTAGGGAGCAACGGATCAGATGGATAGCACAGAAATATAGGAGCAATCACAAACACCAATCTTTTTGCGAGTGTTTTCGTGAGTAAGGACTCCAGTAATCAGAGTTGAAGTTCCAAAGACGCTTTCCCAATCATATTACCATTGGCGAATTTTCTATCGAGATAAGTGAATTTATTTGTCTTGTGGATAAACACCTTTCCCTTAGAGAAGTCTTAGGTCCATTGCGGAGTAGTGCAAGTAAACCCATGCACACAGTGAGCAGTGAACGCCAGACTCTGGCAGAGCATACAACGCAACTGTAAATCTTTATGGTAACAGCCCTGACAGCTGATCTACCAGCATCAATATGGTCAGCTACCAACCAGAGCAATCAGGGGATTGCTAGTTGCCAGATGGCGATGGCAACATTCTTCCACATGCTTCAACATGACCATGAAAATGAAGAATTACATACAGGACATAAAAAAATTAAGAGGAATATAAAACTCAAATCACTTGAGCACAAACCCCTGAAAATAATCACACTCATACGCTGCTTCCCCAGCCTTCACGAATTGCTTTCCACCCACTCCTTAAAGGAAAAATACTTGATACAGCAGGCAGCTGTTGTGCGTTCAGGGATGCAAGAAAATGTATTCCATATTACTATTTAATGTATTGTGCCTGTGTGAATAAAATCATTAAGCTTGCATATCTCATGTTAGTTTATTTATTCTTAAATTTACACCCAGTGAATTAATTCATCACCACCACCCAAACCATACGAGCTCCCAGGGTGTTCCCCAACAGAGGGTTTGACCCAGGACAGAATTTTCACTGAAACGGCTCCTTTAAATCAACACATATGTGCTCACCCTGCATCCACAGCCAGCAATTTATCCATGATAAATGCCGTTGCTCAGCAAATCCATAGCCCTGGAGAGAAGTCAGCAAAGCTCCTTTCCTGTTCCAGCTTTTTTTTTTTTTTCCCCGCAACAAATTCCTACTTTCACCTAAACCACCAAATCCTTTATACCGCTTCCAATAGACTTCCCAGTACAGACAGCAACGCTCATCTGGAGTCAGCAACAAGGAGAACACAACCTTGTTTCCTGCAACTGACATGGACAAGGTAATTCCATTTTCACTGACTTGTTCCTGGGGCCTGTACCTGGAATCTGACCCAAGCCAATAAAAATCAACTGAAATGTTTTTGTTGTCATGCATGAAACTTTTGGATGAAGCTCTTCGGGAAGGCACTGTGTCTCCCTACCGCTCTTGCTTCCAGAGCAGACTTTGGAAGAGTATCCCACAAGTGAGCTTACAGCTGTGTTCCTGCGGCCGAGCCTCACGATTGTGTAGTGCTCGCTGTTATCAGTACAGCCCATCTCACAGATAACTGAGTTTGCTGCCTCACTCGCTGCCTGCTATATTTACCTCCCGGTAATTAAAATTATATAACATACACATTATGCAACACGTATCCTCCAAGAGGGAAGATCTGGGACGTTTGCGGGAGGCTGCCATGGTGGAACCCCTCGCCACACAGCATTTCTTACAAGGGGAGCAGAGGGAGCCTGCAGCCTGGCTCCCGCCCAGTCAGGCCCCGTTTCTGCTGGAGCACTGGCACCTACCCACCGTTTGTTACGGCTGCGGACAAAGTGTTCACCCACAGCTCCTTCTGGCTAAGCGGNGGAGGGGCCGGGGCCGCTCCTGGCCTCAGGCCCCCGGGGCCGAGCCCTCCCCGGGGCCGGTTATGGGAGGCGGGGGCCGGCCCGGGCGGCAGCGCCCGGCACGGCTCCTCCCTGCGCGGGGGAAGGTCTCACGTCCCCCCGTCCCTGGTGCCGTCCTGCCGCCGTTCGGGGCAGGCCCGCCGCCCCCCGGGCTCCCCGCTCCTCGCCAGGGGCGGCTCGGCGGCCGTGGGGGCCCGGGAAACTCCCTTCTTCCCGCTGGGAGTCCAAGGAATGAACCTGAACGCCACCAGCGGCAAAGTGAACAGTTTAAATCCAAAAGTGACTTTAAATTCATACAGGAGGTGGTTTGGATACTGTTTAAGCCAACCTTTTAAAATTAACTAAAACCAATGAACAAGTTGAAGTTAAAAGTGACATAACGTTTTCGTGCTTTTACAGTGCCTTACTACGTCAGGAGAAACAAGTAGTCACAGGAGATTTATGCCAGCTTATTAAAATTAATCTGAAATTATACTGTCTTCAAAGGTGACTTTAAAAAAGTAATTCAGTACGATGTAAAGCTTAATTTAAATAAATATCTAAACATATTCCTAAGCAAAGCGTCCATTAAATCAAAAGCAGATTGATATCCTGGAAAAAGTTCCTCTTTGCAGCAAATCTCGACCTCTCCATGCAGCAGCCGCGGGCACAGGCACACCAGGCTGCCCGAGGGACAGGCCGCGGGCGCTGCGCCACCTCGGAGCACTTCATTTTGAGAAAACTCATTCAGAAACTCNAAAAGAGGAGGGGGAAAAAAAGCGATTAAACGGAGAAACCGCGGCGGGAGGCGGCCTCCCCCGTCCCTGCTGTCGGCCGCGGGGCCTGGCCCTGCGCAGGGCGGCCNGAACCTGAACGCCACCAGCGGCAAAGTGAACAGTTTAAATCCAAAAGTGACTTTAAATTCATACAGGAGGTGGTTTGGATACTGTTTAAGCCAACCTTTTAAAATTAACTAAAACCACTGAACAAGTTGAAGTTAAAAGTGACATAACGTTTTCGTGCTTTTACAGTGCCTTACTACGTCAGGAGAAACAAGTAGTCACAGGAGATTTATGCCAGCTTATTAAAATTAATCTGAAATTATACTGTCTTCAAAGGTGACTTTAAAAAAGTAATTCAGTACGATGTAAAGCTTAATTTAAATAAATATCTAAACATATTCCTAAGCAAAGCGTCCATTAAATCAAAAGCAGATTGATATCCTGGAAAAAGTTCCTCTTTGCAGCAAATCTCGACCTCTCCATGCAGCAGCCGCGGGCACAGGCACACCAGGCTGCCCGAGGGACAGGCCGCGGGCGCTGCGCCACCTCGGAGCACTTCATTTTGAGAAAACTCATTCAGAAACTCGGAAGACACCGATTACAACCAAGGATCATGTAACTGAGATCATAAAAGGGAGTCCTTTTCAGTGGGGAAACGAATACAAAGTTCTAAGTTTCCTATGTAAACTCTATTCACCACAACTTTGTATGATGGATTGCATCATGCAGTTCAACGGGAGCAGTTCTGAAATATCCCCAGGATACACATTAATACTGAAAGTGACTGGGGCAAGGCATCTCTCACCAAGGTCACTCACACCGCGAGACGTTGGCTAGGTACTTAGAATGGAGCTCATCTGCAGAAAGGATAAAGCACGAACATCACCACCATTTTTAGCCCGGTTTCCTCGGGAAATCACTTGCAGACAACTGCACTGTGTTCATGTGGATGGATGCGTTTCCTTAATAAATCATGAACTTATTTGCTAATTTCAACCAAGCAGAACGAGGCGATTTCATCACACACAGTTAATGGGAACAGGGATTAAAGCAGAAAAAGAGGAGACTATGTCGGTGCACCCACAGAAGGAAAGGCTAGTTGAGGTCATTCCTTGTCAGCCACCAAAGAAGCTGGGCACAGAGGATGCAAAGCCAGGGGAAGGGAACTTGAGGTAGTTTCCCTTCTGGCAGAACGATTTCTGGTATTCCGCCCTCCACTGGGAGCTGGAATCAGCAATCTGTTTTACACAGACCTTTTTGAACAATTCCCCATCTCCAAAATTTCACAGGAGCCAGGAAATAATTGCTTTAATGTAATCAAAAGCCATATAACCCATAGATAATGTTTTCCATTCTAAAATTGCTTGAAAGAATGTAACTGAAGTCTGACTACAGCCATCCATCGGACAGTCCCAGATGGGCTTCTCATGCATGAGATTCCCACTGAACACCAATTCCCTCCTCAGCACTGAAGGGAACAGGTTCTCTCCCTCGCACAACTAATGGACCATCAGATTACGCATTCTGGGGAACCAAGGGATGACAGAGAAGGCCACATTTACAGAGGAAAATCACAGCTTTGAAGATCAGCAGGAACTCTTTATACCAAGCACATAGAACTACACTTTAAACTGCACTGAAAAAAGTTTCATTCTTAAATCAGTGGGCTGGTAATACACAGGGCTAGTATCATTTTCTGCCATTGGTCTGGGGTTTATTTAAGGTTTTAGGAAGAAAAAAATAATCTTAAAGTTCTATTTGAAGACTGCAGCAGCATCATCTTAGGTGGACTCTCATATAAAGAATATGAATGTTCAAGTAGTTCCCTCCTCGTACATTATCATGATTATTTTGTCCAACAATATCTGCAGAGCACATCAGATCAATTTTCATTTGGGAATACAATTGTGGGCAGTCTCCTTGCCACAGGTATTTATAATTTAATTCTAATTAATATAAATATTTCTGTTAGAAATAAGAGGCAGTCTTGCAAGTGCCCCCCTGTTCATAGTACTATTGGCTGACTACATTTAATGTTCTTTTTACATGCATCATTTAGGACTGAGCTCCACAAAATGCATCTCATTCCCCATAATTTGCCCTTACGTGGTGCTTAACATAGTAAAGTCTAGGGGAGCTGACTCAGTTACTGAAGATACTTGATTATCGAAGACCCAGAAAATCCTGGTTCTCTGTCTCAGAATGGGGAAAAAAAAAAGTTTCAGAAATAATAATGTGATAGGATTACTGTGTATAGCATATTGCTATTTTGACCATAAAGTGTTTCCATGACAGACATGCAAATATTCAAAGCCAGATGACTTCAACAATGGTACCCATGCTTTTGATGAACTAGTTTGCATTATCTGATCTGATCCTCTCTTTTATCATATGTAGATGAGACATCTTATGCATTCACATGGTTTTGACATTGTCACATGCAGATACTTACTGCAACTACATAGTTTCCAGATGCTACAGAACAGTACAGCATCCAATTCAACAATGTGTCCAACAGGAATTTTATGAGTTTGCATTTGAGCTAGAAACTAAGGTAGAAAATTATGTATCTTCGGTAGTTCCATACAGGTCTCAAGCTTAGAGGAAAAGTACGCTTCAAAGAAAGTACATTTTTTAGGTTTTAGTTTTACCTTTCTTTTTTTTTGAGAGGGGTTTACTTTCTAAACAGCATATTTATGCTTTCAGTTCTTCTGTGATTATACAGCATTAGTTATAACTTCCAGAGGCATCATAAATCACCAGTAATCCTACCCTAGCTGCAGGTCCTGGAGAGCTGGCATGTGTCAAACAGAGGCTTCCAAATGAAATATGACCCTTAATCAAGTTTCAACAGCTTATAAGAAGAGAGAACATAAGAAAGGCCATGCTGCTCAAACCAAAGGTCCACCTAGCCCAGCAGCCTATCTCCAAAATAACAACCCAGTATAATGTCCTTTCTTTTCAGTTTAATCTCTTCTCTCATATGTTCTCAATCCACTAACTATTCAGTGGGATTCTGGAGAGTGGAGATGGGTTTGGCCTTGTGCCTGTTCCCGGTATTGTGTTGTTTACCAGAGTAGTGAGAAAGAACAATCATTAGAAAGCACAGGACACACAGGGAAGTAGGTGGGGAAGGACCTGGCATGAGCAGAGTCAGCCTGTATCTGGCACATTCCCCCTTTTGCCAGTAAGAAATTTAAGAATTTCTCAAGCAAGAACTTGCATTTGATTATTGTTCTTAATGGCTATTGAGGGCTTATCCTTTATGAATTTCTTTGGTTCATATTGAACTGTTTTAACTACTCAGCAGTTGTACATGTAGAGATCATGAAAAAAGAGTCCGCAAGTAATGAAACTTTTTCATACTGGCAACGGGGCAAACATATTCCATGAGGTCAACTCTTTGAAAGTCAGTAGATCCAGTACTTGAGGGGGAAGACTTGTATTTGTTCTCCATCAAATACGGGATAAATATATTGCCACTGAAAGCTCTAAGGGCCACATTTGATTGCTGATAAAATCTGAGATTTTAGACAGTCATTTTACATTCCCTACGTCACCTTATCTCTAGTTGTAAAATTAAGGTTTTACAATACGGAACGTATTGTGATTTGTCCAGGGTTTCATGCTTAGTTTGCTACTATATGCAAACTGCTGGTCTGACCAAGCAGAACGGTGAAAGGTCAGCCTCTCTCTGCATTTCCCTTAGTAGGACTCAGGGTCTTCTATCCAGATTCTTATTTTCATGAGACTTGTAGGGATTTAGTATCTTTGAGTGAAGCACCCTCCCTCCGTTAACTTGGATAATACATTTAAAGGTTATTGGAAAGACAAGTAGAAGAACTGGTCTTGTGGAAGATAAAAGTGTCTTCCATAAAGAAAAAAACAGAATGAAAGCAGTTATAAAAGGTACTTGCCATGATATCGTTCCGATTGAAGTCGATGGATATGAAGCTATTGGCTTCAAAGGAGGATTAAAGTATAGCCCGTCTAGTGTCCCTTCGGTAATATTTCCAGCACAAACGTCACAGCCTGTCAAAATAATTCATATTACACGTGGAAATTTTTCATTAAGTTCCATAAGAAAAATTGTTATTTCAAAGTCGAGATATTTTTCTCACATTGTTTCATATTAATCCCCTCTTTTTCAAACTGCACAAAAAATTCAAATTAGTTGTATAGCTCAAGGCAATTCCAAAGTTTACGTTCATTGTTGATGGTGATTGAAGTGATGGTTATTAGAGACCTGAGCAGCTGCATTGCCATCAGGGTCCTGGCTCAGAATTGAAAATTGAGGGGTTGCTGAGCCCAAGCTGAAGTTCAGAACATACTTTTATCTCTGGGAGGCAAGAATTATGGTACGGTTTGCAAATATTTTTCCATGTCAGACTCAGTTTAAGGTTTCTGAAAGGCTACTGTTGCATAAATAAGTTTGAATGCTGTCTTCCACTTCACGGCTTTAAATATTACAATCCCCCCTCTTATTTTTAAGATAATATTTTAGCAGCACAAATAGAAGACTTGCAGCAGAATCCTGCCCCCTTGAACCACCTCAAAGTTTTAGACTTCTCTTCAGCAGAGCTATGAGTTTCTCTCTGGGCTTTCAACTCTGCCAATAACGGAGTACCTTCGTATAGGTCAGTTTCATTTTCTTTATCTCTGTTGCCTCACATGTAAAATGAGAGTAGACAATAACCTCTCTTAAAGGGTTGCCAAGAGGAACTAAACTATAAGATCTTCAAATGAAACACATAGTAAAAAAAGGTTTTAAGTTATTTAACATTTAAAACTAGAAATGGGTAATATTCTGCATACCTATATGACTGGATTTTAATTTTGGATTATAGGATAGATGTACATAGAAAAAATCTTCAGTAATTTATACAAGTTACCACTAGGGTTATACTACATTAATTTGAAAAAGCTAATAACGTTCATCTAAAACAACCCTCATTATTGCTATTTCATACACAAAGATTGAAAGAGACACTGTCTTACAACTTCTTTAAATATCTTTTCAAACTTTATGAGAAATATATTTAAAAATTACCACCTGTAGAAGTATTACTAGAATGTATAACTACGACCTGCATTTCCTAACAGCTGTAGAATATCTAAAAAATATCTTAAGATTCTATTACCTGTGAAAGCAGGGATTTTCTAAATAATTTTTTATATGCAGAGACCATAAATTTAACTTCCTATGTAAAATCCCACTCACCCAATTCCTGTTTCCCTAATCATGTTTTAAAATATGTATTAATTTCAATAGGAAACAGTTTCTATGGTTACACCTTCTACCTGATATTATAAAAACACTGTGAAACAGACGTTGAAACTCCGTATCAATATAGCCTTTAAACTCTCCTTAAATCAAATAATGAAACAGGAACTATTAGGATATCAGTTAAGTGAGACCTACTTGTTGGGGGGAGGCGTTGTTTGTTGGGTTTTTGGTTTTATGCTGCAGCTGTGTATTTGTATATTGCATTTATGGTGGTTAAGCTGGAATGGCAGAATACCATGAGGTATGTATATCTAAAAATTAAAGTTTTACTCCTCAGTATGTGAGACAAAGACATTTCTCAGACTACTCCAAACAAGCAGGAAAATTTCTTTGCAGTAAATTTTACAGCTATTTGGGCATCTATAGCTTACAAATAAAATAAAACATTATAGATGATTACTATGTATTATCACTTATTTGCATTTCACATTTTCAGAATGTATTTTTCACCCCTCCATGATAGGATACACAATATCCAAACCGGATGGTATCGGGTTAAGAGGTCCAGAACTGTCATATCCAGTGTAGATGCAAGTCTGGGTAGAAGGCCATAGAACAGGTAAAGCTTAACTTTGAAAAAGTGGCCTCCAGCTGTTATTTTGCATAGGAGAGGCTTTATTTTGACTGATAAGAAAACAGTTTTAAGAAGCCTATGAGAGCTTTCTTGAGACAAGAAAAGTTCCCTGTGTGATTGCTTTTCAGACTACCAGTTAATGTGGTACGTAAGCAGCTCTAACTAGCATGACACAAGAAAATACCAGAGCTGTTACCATTATATCATGACATTCATGGTCATGATACTGGTCTTGTGACGTGCTCGGTGCCACCTTCTTGGTCGGACTTAGCTCTGCTGTACCTAGGATAGCTGGTCATCCCCACGTATCATTTGATTTGTTGATCTTCTGTCCCTTCCAGCGTGAGTGATCCTATGATCTTGTGATCCTATGACTCTTCATATTATTTGGTTTAACATTTCTTTTAAGCCCTCACACCAGCAGAGAATTTGCACATGAAAAACTGCTATTGGTACATTAACTTCCTCACAGAGGACGGAATGGTGATGACTCTGACCTACAGTCAGCCTTTAGAAAGGTTAGCAGTGAAATATCAGATAGTCTCTCACATGTAGAAAAAAATCAAAACAATTTGTTTGGCATGATGTAAAGCCAAATTAAAACTAGGACAGAAAGCTTTTGGGGGAATAGGCACATGGTAAATAAAAGTGGCTGCTGCCACTGCCACCCTGCAGGGCCTTACAAGATATCATAGAATGTGTCAATGTGATTTATTTTTATGAATTATTCCTATGGGCACTATGTATGTATTCTGTGAAGATTAACAGGAGTTGTTTCTTTAGGGATACTACATTAAGAATCACCATAATGTTATAATTAAATTTTATAAAATAAAATATCCCACTCACTGAAAATATATCAGTATAACAGAATAATTATTGTATACGAATTCCACCACAAAACAATACACAAGGCTGAATACGTTTTTAAAAGCCAGTGAAGTTAGAAACGAGATGAGGTGATGAGCAAAAATATTTTCCAATTTTGAAGCCATATACCCAGAGACATATTTCATGTATAGTAGGATTTAATTCTCTTAATTATATGTTAGCCTTTCAAGAACTTCCAAAGTGGCTCCCATTGCTGCTCTTTTTTTTTCTAAAGAGGCTGCTAGTCTGTCAAGTCTGTCAATTGCCCACAGAGGCACCAGCTTCAGAAGAATCTGTGAATTCAACCGATATTGAGCAAGACTATGATTACCCCAAAAAATTTATTTCCAGTGGGTTTTATGTATTTCTAATAATCCGTACTCAGGGTCACACTACACTTTATACAGGACTGCTAACTATGTATATAATTTTCTATACTAATTAATCACAATAAAACAGAAACTTAATAAAAAAACCTGCATAAATAAATATAAAAATAAATAAAAATAAAAGTGCAGAAACTTTAAGAAATGCAGAGCCATTTGTTTCAACATCAGAAAGCATCCAATGAATGGCCGCTGGAGCCTGCACTGATTACCTACTTGGTTCTGACTGTAGTTAAGAAGCTTCCACCGGAGCACCCTTACTCCTAATGGGCGCCAACTTTGATGTAGACAGTACTCCCTATACTTTTACTCCTTGCTGTCCGGAAAAACTATCACTGTGTGCAGGAAGACTGTCAGAATGCTCTTTTGCTAAAACCTTCTCGGACTAGACTTGGCTATTGACTATGGCTGACATCCACACTGAAGGGCTCACTTTGTCAGATACAACCTGAACACATTTAGAGCTTTAGGCAATATAGAAGGTTTCACTCCTGTGCATGACAGGACATGAAAATAATCCAAGTTTCCACTTTACACATAAAGCAAACACCTACTTCTACATAAAAAATATATAATTAATTTTAAAGATTATCAGTTCATTTAATTTTGTGTATATGTAGATAACTATTGCCATCTTTTCATACTTCTTTATTCCTTTTTTTTTTCCTTCCTGTCTCATAGTGCATTGTGATTAGGGTAGGCTCTTGGTTCTAAGAATTGTTTTGTTTTCATCATTAAATGCATATTTTTGTGGCAGACCGCTTATGCATGAGAATGTAACTATACTTGTGCATTAGTTAAATATATGTATATCTACATACACATTTATATGTATATATGTTAACTATAGCACAAAGTACTTGAGATGTATTATAAGATAATTGCTAAAAATATTATTTATTAAAATTTGCTTTTTAACAGATGCTCCAGGTACTTATTTGAGTATAGAATCTCTTTAGTATAGATTTACATCTAGTTAAATGAGCTTCTTAAAAACGCCCATAGACACAAAAGCAAGAAAAATCAGGAAAATTGATTCTGTCACATTCTGGAGGTAGTTATAAAACAATTTATTGCTTATGAAAGGACTTCAAAAGCGCATGAGCATTTGGGGCACCATGTATCAGAAAGGAAGTCAAGTTCATAAATGACTCACCAAACGTTACAGAAGGAGGAGAACGATCCTGGGTATTTTAGAGAGCAGTGATATATGGTGGCCCTGCTCTGGCAGGGGGGTTGGACTAGATGATCTACTAAGGTCCCTTCCAACCCTAGGATTCTATGATTCTATGATTCTATGTCCAAAGGCTGTTCCAGAGTAACAAGAAAACTGTGGAATAGAAAACACATGTAAGCATTCTCCTGCTTTTTCTACGTGTGTATTCTCTTTATGTTGCTAACAGTAAAGACACTGGCTTAGAAATCACATCACAAAAATCTGGTGCCCTGTGTCAGGTGCAGTAATAAGCTCTCTCAGTAATTGCTCTGACCAGCCTCACCTGAGGGCCCCCTACACCTTGGACCAGGGACTCCATTTAAGCTCAGGTTGGGCCCTTCACTCCCTTCTAGGCTGTATCTTAGGTGTGTCTGCTGCTGGCCCTGTTCCTGAAGGGCTGTCATGCATCCCCTGATAGACCTTGGATCCCCTCTTGCCTGTTGATCACTGGATGACTGACAAGACCTGTTGCTATCCTGCTCTGCTTGCCTGTCTCTAGCGCTGCGGGACTGTGTCCTGGGGTGATGTCCTTGCTTAGCCTGTGATGCCAGCGCTGCCAGCTCAGCTTCCCTTTGGGAGCAGCCTGCTCTTGCTGTTCCCTGACATTGTGCTTGAACTGCACTCCTATTTGAGAGACACCATGAGAAGAATTCCTGTAGTGTTAGAAATATGGAAAGCTTGCAAGTAGCAACTGAAGTCTTCACTCTTCTTAGGATGGAAGGTAAGCTGTAGCTGGACTGATGGGCCCTTTCTGAGTTTGGATTTGTACCCAGTTCCTCAGGAACTCAGATAGCTTTGGAGTCTACACAGACCAGTGCAAAAGTACATAGTATGCGATACCACCCAGGTAGTTACTGTTGTAACAAATACTGAGATATGGCTTTTATATATGAGACAACTGTTATAATAAATACATGCATGTCTATTTCATAATGTATTATGATATAAGTAATGGGGCAATTACTGGAAAACAATTACTGCAAGAAGTGTCTTTCATGACTGAGGCCCATCTTGGCCATTAACTAAGTCCTGACCATTACATTTGCATTTTGTTGTGAGAGAAGAGAACAAATGTGTGGTTTTTTTATAAAGCACATAGCTCTCTGTACTACCTTTCAGAGATTTTTTTAAGCAGGACAGCAGCTTACCTCGTCCATCCATTGCTCCATTTCAACTTCTAAAACATGTTTTAAAGAGTTAAGTACTAATCAATTTTTGCATCCATACAAAGTCGTCTCACTGAGTCAGCTGTCAGTGAAGCGTTAGGAATGAGTCATAATTTTATGAGGTGCCATTTTTCTATAGTATATTAAATGCAAAAGCATGTCAAAGATATTGCCACTAAGGGTTTATTGTTAAGTCTGCCCAAAAGCATTTTGTTCAAAACAATGTTTGCTGTATCTCATATAGCTTGAAGTCTAAATTAAATGAGCTTCTTTGCTGCAGTCAACAGGAGAAAGAATTCTTTCCCTGCCTTAACTCTCTGCCATGAGCAGCAATGGTGTCAGCACTCAACCATGCTACAAACATTAGCGGTGCTAATTTGCAACTATGCCTTGAGCAACCATGGAGTTTCTTTGCCACTACACCTTTATGCCTAATGCAAGATCGATGAACGACGATGCTACATAGTTGGTCTTTCACTAATGGCCCTAATCTCAGTCTCTCATTTACTGTACATTATAGCAACTGCATTCTCTTCTACAGGCTAAAAGGTTTAGACATCTACCTGAATTTGTAGCTTATTCTTCTTGCATTAAGCGAGTGCCATATCTCACATATGCATGGTTGTGTATAGAATTAGTCACTAACTGAAGTGTCACCAGGAAAAACAAATCACAGCAGCTGACATGGACATGAAAATATGACTAATCAGTGTTGGGGTTCAGCTACTTTAGTGCAGAAAGGTCTGTGAGGCTGTGTGTATCATTAAGATCCTACTGTATAATTCGAACTTTTTCATCTAGAGAATAGCCTAAATAAGCAGTACAAGAACACAAGGAGCCTCCAACTTATATACATGGTGACAATACTATAAAGTATTCCTTTAGTTTTGACCTTCATGCTCTGAAGTATGCAGGGTTTGTAAAAGAGGTGATTCAATCACTACTTTTCAGGGTTAATTTGAAATTACACACTCCTCAGATCACATTGGAAGACGATGAGAGTCTGTATGAGAATATTATTGTCAACTACCCAACTACAGTCTTTTCATGCACCTTTCTGCAGCCCTCCCCAACTGTGATTCCTGAGAATCAATATTAGTTGTGCTTTCTAGAAAAGAGGACTCAAATCTAAATGTGGTGTATATTTGCCTAAGCCATAAAAATACTATGGAAGGAGAGGCCCAAGGCTAAAATAGTAGGTGTTTTTCAAGCTAGAATTGAAATCAATTGGTGGCACTGCATGGGGGAAGTCTGCACAGTATCTTCCTGAACCCTGTTTGATTCAAGCAAGTGGTTGCAATCCTCCTTTACATGAAGTTAAGATTATCTATCCTTTCTTATTTTCAATAAATTATAAACCAATATCACTTCTAATCAGGCCTTTTCAGTTGAAAAAAAATTTCTGAGCTTCCTGATAGTTAAAAAATCTGATAATTTCTTGGATACAAGCAAGAGTTAATATAAAATTGCAGATCTTTTCTAAGTGTTTTGAGCAGTGGTTCTATGATTGCAAAGTCTGTCAGGTTTTTTTAATGGCTCACATTCCAGTATCAGGACTAAGGGTGGCATCAGGTGTCCAAGTTTTGCACCATTTAAACCTGGCAGCTGTTTAATTTGCCTTTCTTGCATAATAAAACCTTCTTGGAATAAAAAGGGAAATTTTCAATAAGACTAGTCAGAGCAAGATCACTAGATGCCACTTTAACTGCATTACACAGCTCTTCATAGTGTTTCACTGGGTATAGGTACAATTTCAAAGGGACAGATTCTCTAGGTTTCTGAATTCTTTGTACTCCTCCGCCGGTAAGGAAAGACCAGAAACAGGGCTGACAACAACCATAAAATGAAACAGGACGCAACAGCTCACTACCTGTAACTGCCAATCTTAATGGGGGAAGGGACTACGGCACCCTAGGGTAAAGTGGGGAGGGTGACCCTAGTCCTCTGGGTCACTGCTAAGTAGGAAGGATTAGAGCATTCCCAAGGTTGCCGGCATCTGTTATAGCCAAGGCATAATTACAACAGCAGATAATTTGTAGTACTCTTCCTATTTCTCCTGTCTCCCTACCTAGCAGAAGTTTGCTAGAGCAAAGACTTGTGTGCCCACTTTAACAAGATTTCTTGCAGTTCTTCCACTAAGGAATGCCTTTGTACTGGACACCAGGAAGATTACTGTCCAGGCCGATTGCTGTCTTTCATGCTACTGTTCATCAGTTATTGTTTTACTATAGGCACTGCTAAGCAGTGCTCAGGACTGTCAGCATGAAGATTCTCCCAGTAATGGCTGAAGGTCTACTCCATCATTTCTTACCCATGTTTATGTCATTCTGGAGGTAGACTGTATTTCCAGGTGCTATTAAACAATTACATTTCAAAGGGATCAGGAATGTATCTTTCCTTTTTTTTTAGCAGAGCACGGACAGTCTCTTCTCAGTGGTGCTCAGTGACAGGACAATAGGCAATGGGTACAACCTGAAACACATTAAATACCATCTAAATGTAAGGAAACACTTTATTGTGAGGGTGACTTGATGCTGGAATAGGTTGTTGAGAGTGATTGTGGAGCTTCCGTTCTTGGAGATGTGGCCCTGGACAACCTGCTCTAGCTGACCCTGCTTGAGCAGGGGTGTTGAACTACATAGAATTCAGGTCATCACAGAGTGTGTTTTGGGTTGGAAGCGACCTTTAAAGGTCATCTAGTCCAACCCCCCTGCAGTAAGCAGGGACATCCTTTACTAGATCAGGTTGCTCAGAGCCTCATCAAGCCTGGCCTTGAATGCCTCCAGGGATGGGGCCTCCGCCACCTCTCTGGGCAACCTGGGCCAGTGTCTCACCACCCTTATTGTAAAGAAATTCTTCCTAACGTCTAATCTAAACCTACCCTTCTTTGGTTTAAAACCATTGCCCTTCATCCTATCGCTACATGCCCTTGCAAACAGATCCTCCACAGCTTTCCTGTAGACCCCTTCAGGTACTGGAAGGCCACTGTAAGGTCTCCCCGGAGCCTTCTCTTCTCCAGGCTGAACAACCCCAGCTCTCTCAGCCTGTCCTCACAGCAGAGGGTCTCCAGCCCTCGGATCATCTTTATGGTCCTCCTCTGGACCTGCTCCAACAGGTCCGTATCCTTCTTGTGCTGAGGTCTGCAACCTCAGCAGAAGAGTGTCTTCCAACATCAGCTATTCTGTGATTCTGTAATTAGACCACCTTCTTTAATGCAGCCATCATATAATTTATGCTTTTTACTTTGAGATTGGATAACTGTAATTGATTCAACAGGGCAAAGCCTCATGACCACTGAGAGCACGAAGCTGTTAGAGATTCATAGCCTAATGGTGAAAATAAGATACCTAAACTCAAACAAATCACATTAGTTTTTCATGTCTATCCTGACTTGGGTGTGCTTGAGGAGGAATAGGAAAGAGCTGGGCTGACTACACGTTACCATCCTGGAATTGCCCTAAATGAGAGACTGCATCTCTCCCCTGTTCCGCCCAGTGAGCAGCAGAGGTGACTAAGCTAGCTGACGTGCCACTGGCAGAACTGTCTGCCAGCATCTCTCCCTGCTGCTACATTTTCACCTCCGGTCTCGAATAGGCAGGTGGTGTTAACTCAAGCTAGTCTATAAAGCTGCAGGGGTTTCACAGGAGAGAGATGCTGCTGAGAAGATTCTCTTTGGAATTAGCAGAGTGTTTTCACTCTTTCAAATGATCTGAGGACAAGCACTATCTGCTGCTTGCTGCATAGCATTTGTAGGCATTACTGATTTACAAAAGGGTAATTTTAAAGAATGAGAAAGATCACAAGTACTCTGGTTGAAAACATTCTTTGTACATTCCAAATAAGCACAGTTTAAAATTCAGCTTTCTTAGACTCTGCTTTGTCCCCCTAAATGTTAGAGATTGTCATTCAGATGTGTTGGAACATTCCCTTCTTTTCAAAAGCTACCCATACAGAAATGTTTGGCTTCCCTTCAAAGGGAACAACATAAAAAGGAGAAAGAACTGCTGAGCACACAGGTTAGCAACAGTTGCACTTTGAAATGATTGCTACTTTAGAATGACTAGTGGACTAAATTTGTACTTGTGAAAATGGAGTAACAGGTACAGCAGAGAGCCCATGAAAATCAGGTTTATATTATGACTAGTTGGACTCATGAAATGTGATTAGATTAGCAATAAAACTTGCACAGATCATGGAGTTAAACATATTTGTACAGAGACGCCCAAGCTGTACTGGCTCGGTGGGGTGCACTTGTTTAACAAAGAGTTTGCAAGTAAAATGGCTCACTTAAAAATGTAGATGCAGAAAACTAGCGATTTTAATGTTTTGCTTCCAAATGTGAGCAGAAAGTGGGGTTTTTTTAACTTTTAAATACATTTTTCAAATTCTTTTAGTAGATAGCAGATCCAAAAAAACCCCACCAAACAACAACAACAAAAACTAAATCAAAAAGCCCAAACAATTTTTTAAGCAAATAATTGGTCAGTAATTTTTCATGTTATTCCTATGACAATGGAACTAACTGTATGTATTACCCATATCAAATGTTAGAGCCTGAATAAAAAGTGAGTATGTATTTAGCCAGCCCTATCAGTATAAAGTATTAATGGGGTATTAATACAACAAGACCTCCCTTCCCTATACCACCTATACCACCAAATGATCCCCTTTTTCATCTTTTCAGTACAGGAAGCTCTTCTATCCTTTTCTTTTACAAGCTGCTGTTGCCACTATTCCCCTTCATGAGTCTTGACAGCTGACTCAAGTTGATGGCCACACTTCCACTGGCTGCTGTAGAGTAACTGCCAAACCAGTTTCACATGGTAAGACTGGTGCTATCTGTAACTCCCCATTTCTGAATTTTCTCCAAATATGTATATAATTTCCTTATGATATGTTATTGTGGAAATCATACATGTGTAGAGTGTGGAGAGAGGAAAAAAGCTTTGTTTTCTTTTTTTTGCTGAAATAGTCAAATCTTTAGTAGTTAATGCACAGCAGAACTCCGTTGTGCATCATGGCTAAAACAGGTGAAAAGGACTATGTTTTAAAAGTAAACTTTTCTCCCACAAAACAGGAGGGAAAAATGAGTTGAGGATGTTAATAAAATGCTAGGAAGTATAATGGCAAAGGAAGCCGAATGTGTGAAAAAAGCCAGTTCTTGACCAAGGAAGGAATAGTTGTGTTAGAACACACAAGGTGTGGGCCTAGAAGCAGAGATTATTGGCAAGAGCTATTGTGTTTTGCAGACAATAGGAAGCAGGGTTTTGACTGGCCATCTGGTCTGCACTCTATAACTACAGCTGTGTTAGCTAGCTCAGAGGAGGAGCTGCAGCTGTGTAATGAATACATACAGCGTAGGAGGGTGTGGTATTTACGGCAAAGATAAGAATTGATGAAAAAGTAGAACTGGACATGCTTTACGTTTAAGATGTCATTTCAAATCCTGTTGTCTATGACTCAATGCTGGACATTTCCTTTAAATATTCAGAGACCTGAAATAAGAGATTTGATTCATAACTTCATTGTAGTGTGCATAAATACAAATGTTAGGAATTAGTATACAGTTGCCCAGGTCCAATTGTTTTAAACACAGTTATACAAGCACAGAATTTTTCTGCTGGTCATATGTCTTCGGTTTGATAGCTTAGTAGCTAAGAAGGAGGAATTAGTTTTAGATAGCTGGTAACTCTAAACACCTTGAGCACAATTCATTTTATATTCTTCACGGCAATGAATCAGACTCAGAATTAGAGATGGTCTGGGTAGAACAGCAAATTGTCATCACAAGACACCTTCACTGATGTAAATTTTTGGTAATTATACTTTAGTAGAAAAAATACCATTTTTTAATGGGACTTTTTTACATTCACATAAATATATATATATAGCAGATGTTTAACACATTCTACGTACTGTCCCTTCTACAGAGATGGTGAACAAATAATCTGAATATAATCGCTTAAAGATATACCTTTCCCTAGAGGACACTACTTAGCTGCCACAGGTAAAGCTATTTGTAATGTCTCATATACTGGCAGAGAAGTATTAACCTGCCCATCAGTTATGAGCAGACAAGAGCTAACATGCAGTTGCCACCGTACCACAGTGTCAGCAAGAAGTGAGCCTGTAACCGGGTCGAAAAAGAATTGCCAGCAAGGTTTCCTCATTTTTACCTTGCAAAAGAAATGTATGTTGCACAGTAGGTACTGCCTTGGAAAAAATATTCAGCTAGAAGCCCTTGAACAGGGAATTAGTCACATTCCTGGTTGCTTTTCCTGTGCCCAGGAGAGTTTGTGACAAGCACAGACAAGTGTGAAAAGCTTTGATAATAAATCCAGAGATAACATTCATCTGAAGACTTGTGTCCCTGGAGCATGGAGGGAAAGTGTTATTCTCTAGCATTCCTTAAAACACTCAAAGCAAATGCGTATTATTCTGCCCATGAAGACACTCTCAGAAATTTAATTCTATTAAGTGCTACTGCCTTAAGAAGTACTGTAAGAAAGTTAACACCATACATCTTCAAGAAAAAAAAGGGCCACGGTATATCCTTAGATATAAGGGTGGATGTAAGTAGCTGGCATTTGTTTCTAATTTGCATTTATCTTAATCATTGCAAATTTTAATTCATCTCTTCCAAATGAATATGGAACATTTCATTTGCTGATCTTTTGCATTAATGTGGTCAATATAATTGGAGCTGAAGTGAGCTGTTTGCCAGACTTTCTAACTGCTGCCAAGAAAAACTTGGGTGTCATTTTAGAAAAATCCATGGGTGGAGGAGGAGGAGATCATGACCATCTGTCTGTGCATCAAAGGCTAAATCATTATAGGGGAAAAATAACTTCTCTGTTGTGTTTGCCAGCCGTGTTCCCTTTCAAAGTAAGTTCAGTTAGTAACTTTTGAAGATAAACATTTTCAAAATTGTCCTGTGGGCTCAAAGATTTCTTGGAAGGAAACTGGGGAAAAATTTAAAGGACAAAACTGCACAATTTGGAAGTGAATGAGATAGCAGGAGGATAACATTACAGGAAAAGTATACAGTCTCCTTGGAATGTTCCCAAACACTTACTGTTGCATCCTTTTCAGTTCCAGGATCTAACAAATATATAGAAAAGAAAGCACATCATTTCTTGCTTGTCCTGCAGACAAACTACGCACATTTCATGCCCCATAGCATTTACAGACGTCTTGGCTTAACATTTAACAAAGAGACAATACACTAACAGCATTTGGGATGTGACAGTAAATAGGCACCTGGACCTACTTGAGCCTTAGAACTTCTGTTGTCAGTCAGGATAACAGTCTGAAAACTAAACATTCTGCAAAAAAAAAAAAATGCATAGAGAAGAGGGGCATTATCTGTAGTATAGCTAATACTTTGCTCTTTTTATTTGGTTGGTCTTTTATTTAACACCCTGCAAAATTAAAATCTTGGCATCATGCTGAAATCCATCATAAGGAGCTAAACTATGAATGTCTCTGAAAAGCCATCAGTCCTTCAAACCAGGAGTCACTATTGCAGGAGTGCTGTAGGCTCCTTTATCAGTAGTCACTGTGACATAAAGGTCTCTCTGATGAGAGTGAAATGACAACAAATTGAAAATGCCAGTAACCATGGGAGTTCTGTTTAGACTGCCACTTCCAGAATTGCTACTGCTCGAGCTGAATCTGCTATAGTAACCGCTTTAGTTCCCATAACTTCTACCTTCTAGCATACTCTCTCATCAAAATATTTGCATTTTGTAGGGTATGACATCTAAGTCCAGACATTGTTACTTAAAAATACTGCTCTGGCTTCTCTGAGGAGGAATCCTTCATAGTGTCAGTCTTCAAAGGAAAGATTTACAGTTCTTATCAGGAGTATGGGGTTTTTCTCTGTATTGAGAGTCTGAATTCTCTCCTCCTTTGAAGATAAGAAACCCCTGCTATCACAAACTTTATCTGAATACGAATGGGTCCCTGGATTTGATAAACTGTTTAGGACTACTAGGATCAAATCCTAAATATATGCACATTGGGAGTTCAAAAGGTGAATTAATTTCACCTTTGTATGCTTGCTGTTCTTGATCCTGATCTTTCCTGATAATAAGTAGTGAAATTCAAAAATGTAATTTAAAAAATTTATGGCATTTTGGAGTTATACTTCATGTTCTGCTCCAACATTTTAAAATAAAATAAAAAAAAATTTCAGGAAGACTAAGGTGTGACTTCTGGAGAAATAACCTATTGCTCATTTTTAATAAATGCAAAACCAAACACAAGTGAATTTTTTTATATGAATCAAACATCAACGGCACATTTCACATACTTGAAATGGAACAAACACAATTTTAATTTGCAGTACATCCTGAACAAGGAGCCACAGCATTCCACCACATCTGGAATCTTTAAAGAGATATATAAATATCACAAGTTTCCCTTTAACAGTAAATACTGTTAGTGACAAAGTATTACCTCAGTCTCAGGTAATAAAATGTGAGCATGAAGATAAATGGAAAAATAATGGCCTAAGATTTTTAAGATGTATTGACAATTCAGAGAAATTATCCTTTTACATTATTCAGTTTGAATGATACCTTTAAAAAGAACTCAAAATCTGCAAGTTCTCTATAAAATCTGAATTAGTTCACTGCAGTGGTATGTCTGAGTTTGCTAAAATGTTTGCTTGCATCGGGCTTCTTGCTTGAATTGTACATTAATTGTCTTTTTAAGCCTTTAGTCTTTAATTTTAAGTTAGCAGTGCAACAGGATTTGTGTATTTTAGAAAAATAAAATCAAAGGTTAAAAGAGTAAAACCTAGTAATTAAGCACTCCTGTAACACTTGCACAAACCTGGTGGTAAAAAATGAACTTGTTCCATTATAATGACAAGTATATATAAACTATATACACTGTTTCAGAACATTTTCCTAAGGTTTTTTCAAAAAAATCAAGAGTAGATACTTTTCTGCCCTGCCACTGTGTCATAGTCCATGTGGTCAACAAATAGTTGACTGTGAATAGTAAAATTTACTGTCTGAGCTGAATAATAGGATATCCTGTAAAGCGGGAGTGTTAGAAATCTGCATGGAGGATTGAATTGGAAAATTGCCAGAAGTTCAAGGGCCACATCTATTTTGCATAAAATGGAGCAGATGGTAGCTGACTTCATCTTTGATACCATGGTACAGTCCACAGAGATTATAAATCCCAGCATGAAACACTTTCTTTCTTGAATTGAGCAGGTGATAAAGGAAGATACAACATATCTTGCAGATATTTTGAAACGCCTATTTTGAAAATAGGCTTTGTGCTGTGTTATTGTTTCTCATCTAGATTTTTCTAGCAAGAGTTCTGTTTTTAGCACCTACAACTAATAGCATACAGTTGATTAGTAACTACAACTAATTGGCAGTTTCTTGGCCATGTTATTGGAGCTTTGCCTATGCTGGCCCAGAGATTTACCCTGTTTCTTAGTAAGTCTTTTTGCAATGTTACACAAGCATTTATAAGTCTTTTGTCATTATATTTGATCTGTCTGATGCCATTCACAGGCATAACCAGATCAACCAATAGATCAAATGCTGAGAGTCAGTATTTGAAATTCTTACACTACTCAAAAAGCTTGTGGGCCATTAACATATTGCTAAGGAGAGGATGTCTTAGATTGTCCCTGAGGACCATCATCTAATAGCTATTTAACATGCCATGAGTGTCTAAGACTATCGGCTTTCTTGGTTGACAGTGTAAGAGATTTAGAGCCTAATTCAGCAAATCCTAAATTTAAGAATAGTTCCTTTCATATTAAGCAAAGCAAGTAAATATGTTAAAAAAAAAGCTCTCTATATAAATCTTAATGTGTACATGAAAATTCCATTAAAACTATTGCTATTCTGAATCTGCCTTAATTTCTAGTTGCTTAATTTAGTTGCTTCACTCACTTTTCAAACAGGATTTCAATTTATGGCATCTGATATTGTTTTCTTGGTATTTTCTAAAATTCAAGTTTGGAGGAAAAATGAGGTTGCTGATTTGGAGATTTTTGCAATAGATCTCCTCTATTTTATAACAGAGTTTATGTTATCGTGTGGCTTTTAAATTTGCAGGTACTAGGAATATAAATTTCAATCCGTGAATATATAGGAGCATAACTCTTTTAACTTAATATTAGGAAACCAGACATAGCCAGTCTGTCCCTCTGCCTGGAAAGCATTCTGGTCAGAAGCTCTATGGTAAGGAGATGCCTAACCATGGAGGGTTAGGCTTTGAAGAGTTTTCAGTCAGATCAAGATCTGATCTAAAATCCATCTATTCATATTCTTTATTGTCAAGTGTAGATTTTTATTAATACTATACAATCTTTAGATTTTCTAAATTGCTGAGACAGAAGCTATTAAAATAGAAATTGTTATCAATTCTAAGACTCTTTTTTTCCTTTCAACCTATGTTTTTTCAGCCTTAAACACCCCCTCAAGCTACAGAACTGGAGTAGAATTGTTTTATTCTTGGGCAAACACACAGATTCTTACTTTCTCAGAAATAAATAGTCACTTTTTACATTTGCCTCCCATTCTAGTTCCCAGTTTCCCACAAAAAGGATCAGGACTGCATTCTAGCAAACTAGGATTTCTATAGTTTTAAGTAGCTAATGTAAAAAGAATTGAATCCTACACTATGCTATTCTATTCTGCTCTGAGCACTATGCTCAGTCAATCAGAGCCTTACTCTACCCACCCCAGAAGAAAACCCCACATCTGAAAAAGTAAAGGAATGAAAAAAGCTTCCCTAGTACTCTTACATTATCTTTGATTTTTTCCTAGGCCTGGACACACATGCATTGCACTTTCATAGCTGTCAACTGTTTCATTTCAAAGTGTTTTCCACTATCCTGAAAAGTACAAAATTATGAAGATCCTGATTAGCGACACAGATATTAATGATTACTAATACTATTACTGTTACATAAATATTGTGTATTCCATTAATATTCAGCTTTATACACAAAAAGACCAACACAAGGGTACCTAGAACTGATCAGTTCATCGTAACGGCTTTCAAAGTACCATTCTGGAAACTGTAAAAATATGCAAGAGAATAGATGTTATCCCACAGAGACGGCAAAGGTCTCAACCTTGGCACCGCATCCCCATGGAAGAGATTCTTGTCCAACACACATCTTCTTGTGTAATTAAATTTATTTATAGAAAATACATTTCTGACATCTAAGACATAAAGTTTCTGCTTTTTCTGTGACACCGTTCAGTAAGTTTATCTGTTTTTCGATTTACAATGCTATTCAAGGTTTTACAATAACGTTAGTCATCTATGTTCAGTGTTACCACTTTTAAAGAGTAATTCTCGAGTAGAAATGCAACCAAAACAGTAAATATCTGGGAAAAGATACTGCAGAAACCTTTCTAACTTAAATACATTTTATTTTGATATGCTACAGTACAAATTAGTAAAACTAAATATTTTTTAATCCAGTTAGCACAATATTGGACTTATATATGGTGAGGAAGCTATGTTCTGTTAACAGACACAAGAATATCTGGTTTGGACTCTGGAAGTATATTGCTATAAGGATAAGTTTATACGGTGGACACATTTTATTCCTCTCTGAAATAATACCAAATTGAAAATACTCTAAATGAATTAGATGGCTATATGATTCCATGGGAGCAGGATCTCTTCCCCTATTATAGATCATTAAGTGGTTAATGAGGTGAATGAACGTGGCTGCTTCTGCAAACTCTTTCCAATTAGCTGTTGCAATAGAAAACTCATCTGAGAAACTGCTCTAAAATTGTATCACACGTTTCCCAAGTGAGTACTTCGCTACAGAACTAAACCAGCAGTCCTGTAGCTTAAGCCACTAGAGACTGTTTCTAATTAATGCCAAACTTTTCACAGGTGCATTTTTTATATATTTTGTCAGGGTATTGGCATTTCATAGATGACTCAGATTGTGTCAAACTGAAAGTTGCAGTTTTAGTCCATACAGCATATAATGATGGAAGCAATGTGTGTTGTTAAATTTGTAAGTCAATTCCACTTTGTTAACTTCCAGAAGATTATTTAAAAAATAAATTTTTGTCAATGCCAGTAACCTATGTTGTAGCACTATGTGAAAGTCTTCTCTAGAATAATAATTCTGAACAGAAGTCTGCCTTTAAGTATCACTTCTCCATATATACCACTGCTTCCTGATATTTCATCCTTATCTTTCCTGAAAAGGAAAATATTAGCCTGTCTCAAACCTTCAAAGGGATGAGCTGTTTTTTACTGACTTGTACATGGCCTTTTAAAAAAGTAATTTTGGGGACTGGCAGATCTGGTGAGTAATCCTGGCTTGTAGTAAAGGATATGCACAGTGTTCACATTAGCTTAGAAAACATGAAAAAATACCATCTGTTTATTGTAAAGTTTAATATCTGTATTACTCCTGTCTAAATAAAAGCAGGGCAGTTGACTGATTCATTGTTAATGCTTCCCAGTCAAACCGTATACCAGAAGTGGGGCACTAGAGAAAGCTACTGATCTGACACCTTTTGTTTGTGACAATGAAACTAAATACAAACCACAAATTGTTTAGGGCTTCAGTGTTTTGCTAGATATTTAAGGTCTACAAAAAATATTTTTTACTGCACATAGATTTGTACTAACACATTATCACAATTAAGGAAATCACCCTGCCAATGTCTGTTGCAGGCACATAAAAAAAACCTTGTTAGAGAAATCTGTGGGCTGCAGAATGTTATGATCAAGATGCCTTAAAGAATTCTCTTCAGTCTCCTCTTACCTGTATTGTTTGTTAGGATGGATTTTATTGCCATAGCATTGTTATTTATGATTTAATACTGCTTGTCCATAGAATTAAAAGTTTATTTTTTAGCTGTTGTGACACTAGAATGGCACTTCTGTTGTCCTAGGCCAGAAGAATTTTCAGCTGGTACTAATGCAATACTATCAATTGCAACATCATATGAAAATCCCAGTTTCTCTCTGTAAGTTATCACTTAAAGATCTAAAGAGCATCCATCAAACTTCACTCTCCTACAGCTCTCTGCTGTTTAAGGTTCAGCTCTACAATCCTTCATTGCTACAGGCTCTGATGCTATGTTGGTCTCCATTGCTACCAGCCCATTATGTGCATCTGCAACACAGAACTCTCTTTACTGTAACTGGCATGAAAAGTAACAGTGGACAGACACAGAATTTGAAGAGAGAAATTAAAAGATATTTTCACTAATATTATGCACTTATGCAACACTGGAAGCTGGGACAATAACAGGGCATATTGGGAGGAAATGGAGCACTATGGGGTGTTGAGAAAAAGGAAAGAGAACAAAGATAATCAACTCGAAGTGAGGTTAGCACAGAAAGGGTGTTTCTCCTCCCTCTTCTGTATGCTGTGTAATGCAAAAAAAAGCTGCAAATTCTAGTTTGAGATTTAAGTAAGATGATTATTATTTTAAGGATACTTGTAGGATGCAGAAAAGTTGTACACAAGTCAGCAGAATAATTCTGTTTGTGGTAAATAGCTAACAAATGTTAAAAAGGTGAGAGAATGACACAGGCTGTCACTTGGACTCTAGCTGTGCTTTGCGAGCCAACCGAGACTCCGATTGCTCATGTGCCATCCTTGCCCTCAGAGTTCAGGAGTTACTGGGCTAATAATGGTGTTTTCCCTTTGTTAACTCAGGTCTGTGAGAATCACAACAAATGAAACCTGTCTCTTGCTTGCTAACTGATGGGAGACACAGTTGTGGCATTTCTCAGATCTCTCTCCTGGAGAGAATGAGCGTCTTTTCACTCTAACTCTCAGTATGGGTGCTCTCTACCCAGTAGTTATTTTTACAAAAATTTGAAGCTCTTAATTACTTTAAAGGTGTATCTACCCCTTTATCAAATTTGTCTCAAATTAGCCTATGTGCTCAAAAACTATTAATAGGCCACATATGTGCTATGATTGCACAAATCTTCTTTCCTTAGTAAACTAGGCTAAATACCTTTAAGAAGCCAAAGCAAAGTTTAACCTTTAAGAGTGACATTTAAAAAAAAATGCAGATGTTCCTACCAATTCTAATGTCATGATAATACTAATAGTCAAAGGTACAGGAATAAATAAGAAATTATGTTCTTTATATGACTTTTTGATCCCTCCTTCACATTTCCACAACAAATATATGATTTTCAGTCAAGCTGTTAAGAACACTTGAGATGTTGCACAGCAAATTATTGCCTTGTTTGCTTCAGAGCTATGTCAATATTAACACCAATGAAGCGTGCATCACCATGGTATTCAGATGGACTTTGCATTTTGATTGAAGTACAAACATATCCAGGCTGCCAGACACGTGCAGTACAGGTAGGAAGCACACATTCTATTTTGTAATTTGGCAAGAGAACAACAAATTGGCTAGATCTTAGTCAAGGACCAAAAAATATTTAAGAATCTGGAGATGAAGGACAGCCTAGGCAGTATTAACTGTTTTAGAGTTGCTGCTCACCCTTTTGTTTCTTACGTTTTCTGCAAGAAGTACAATAATTCCTGCTAAGAACACTATATGCCCAGCATGAGGGAGCCTGAAGGAAAGATAAACAAGTTGACTCTGCTGAACGTTGAGGCAAAAAGGAAATAGCTGTGTAGATATGAGGGCTGCTGGACAGTTTCAGGCTTTATAAATAGCAGTCAGTGTATCAGAAAACGTGTGACAAAAAAACCCAGCACAATGTTTTTTTTAAAAAACAAGTATTTTAAAAATATATAATCCTAACATTTTAAAGTTATCATTCATAAGCTGCAGAGGAACTTTGTAAAACTGAAGAGAAAATGTTAATCTTCCAGATACTGTTCTCAATAGAACTGGGCAAAACCTGCAGTTTAAGGGAAGGCAATGACACAGTATTCACATGAAACCAATAGAATGTTTTAGAGATGCCAATACTTTCTTTTGATGGTTCTTAAATTTCATCAAGCACTGTGAATCCAAAACCCTAGGACACGACTGGCTAGATTCATATGCAAGAGAAAGAAGGTGGAAGTGATGCTGCTTTTCGTCCCAAAGCCTAGGCACTACTGCATTTACCTGGGAGAATGCACAAGGCAGAAGTCTTCCCTTTCCTGTTTGAGGAGATCCACCCACTCAGACTAGTAGGGATTTTGGAATAAACCTCTTTGGTTTGTTTCACCTAAGTGTTCACCAAGGCAGAATGACTCAAGCCTGACACGTAAACCAGGAACTGGTGAGGTGCAGCACCCTTGGCTTTTAATCCCTGTTCCGATTAACATTTAACATTCTTAAAGGGGAGCAGCGAAATTCTTTTTCTGACAAGGCTTGTGAGAGAGGGAAACCAAGCCAGCAGTGGGATTCTTGCAGCGCAGCAGTTGTTGTCAGTATGAGCTGGCAATTGCTGTCAATAAGACAACTTCTCCCATAAATATACGTTACTCCTTTGGGTTTGGGGTGTCTTTTAAAGCAGAAAATATGGCTGTAAACTTTACCCAGTAGTGTCATTTTTCAACAAAAGCCTCTGGGGCGTATGTTGAGTTGGTATTATGTCACTTTTCATGCTGTTTAAGGCTTCTGCCAAGCAGTATAACAATGCCTGGCATCAACCCAGTGGAACAGTGGTCTTTACTACTGAATTACTTAAATGAGTAGAAGTGGACGCAAAGGCTAAATCAAGTAGTTATTTGCTTGGATTTTCTTTACTACATTGAGTACACACAGCAGTAGAAATCTAGGACTGAATTTGTTCTAAGGTAAATGATAAAAATGACTCCAGTAGACAAGGTGCATGCTCTGTGTCTCTGATCTGAGAACTGGATAAGCGGCTGCAATAGATAAATGGATGTACATGGTATAATTTTTCTAAAATCAATTTCTTAGATGAAAACTAAATTATTTCAAGGCTTATTTCTTAAAGTTAATCTACTAACTTCAACCTAAAGCCATCATGAAAAGCTTCTGGAAACAAAATTTTTTTAAGAAATATTTTTTTTTTTGCATGCAAATAAACAAACTGGATTTGTAATAGCAATGGTTCTGGTTTTAGCCATTTTCACTCTGACAAAGCCCATCCAATTCAACATTTCTTGTAACTTCAAGCAGTTTAGAATGTGTTCTCATCTGATGAGTTTGAGTAAAGTTGACAGTAGAAATACATGCACACTGAAGAGACACCGAGTCTCCTAGATACTAATTTTTTTTAATTATTATTATTATGCGTGATGGTATGTTGGAATTGTTTCAAAAGGCAATTTATGGTTTGGGCTTTTTCTTAATTTACAGAAGTATACTATGGAAGCTTATACTTTCTTCAGGGTTGAATGTTAGACTTTTCAGATTGTCTTAAAATGGAAAGTATAAATATGTTATATATGCCTAACAAACATTATAAAATAATGTTATAAACAGATTAGATCACCCTTTAGTGTTTATACTTGTGCCAAATTCCTGAAGGTATGATACTTTAACAAACCACAGCAGAATAAAGGCAATCAATTTTACGACCATACCTTATGGAATACTTGAATACTTGAGTAAACTATACATGTGTTTAATAGTGTTTGTTTTGCAGATGTTCATTTAGTATCTGTTTGTGCATTCATAGTTACAAGCTTCTCATCTGAACATAGCTATTCTAACAAAATTTTGGCAGCAGCTCCAATTGCAATGTCATGCGAGTTGGTACTTGCTGTATATGTATAGTACTTCTAAGAATAACAAATAATATTAAACAAACCCATAACTTCAATGCTAATGAGCAAGACTTCCTCACTCTGCTGTAGGTTTTTTATTGACGTACAAAATCAGAACTAGACAATTGAGCTCTGATTCCCAGTGTACATTCAAATATTGATCAGACATAACACGGAGTCCTCATTCAGTAGGGTTTAAAAAAAAAAAATCATTATTAGGTATATTTGTCACAGTTGTTTAGTAGCGCTCCCCCCAGTAGCTTAATAACACTAAATGTACCAAGTCTGTTTCTGACATGTTTTCACTTACTCTAAAAATCTTCAGTGATGGGGACTTCACAGTCTCCCTAGGTAACTCTGATGAAGTAAACCTTGATGTTAATAGTAAGGCAGTATTATGTTAAGCTTAAGCCACATATAAAGTTTGGGTTTCAGAATCCTGCTCAAGACTTTTCATAACATGCTATAAACTTCTTTATGCCTCAACTACTCTCAACAAATATTAGTTTTGTTTACTAAATCAGTAGTGAAGAAAATATCCAAAGTTCATTTTTAAATATCAACATAAAAATTACATAAGAGATACTTTAGTATCAGCAGAGCAGAAGGGGATGTCTGAAATGTACTGTAAAGTTTTATTCTGTAAAAACTCTGTTTTTCTAAAAAATTTGATAACTTCATGTTCTAGTACTCTGCTTGTATTTCTGTGCAAGTAAATTAATATCTATTTAAATTCCCTGTCATTTTCTTTGTATATGGCACTTCCCCTCAGTCGGAACACTGCTGGCACTGTTACACTGACCTCCAAGTTCTATGACAGAGGTATCTGCATGCTGGTGGTAGCTTAATTGATCCGCATGTTTAAGTGATCTATAAACCTATAAACTTGTAAGAGGCTTGCACAAATAGTTTATGGTGACATCTCTCACTGCTTCAGTTAAGAAATGTGAAGTCCCTCTTCCTGTATTCTATCCCCCATTAGCCTCTGTTGTTTGTGGAGAGAGTTGGTGAAGACTCATTCATTCTAGTGAAACGGGTTAGGTCATCATAGTAACAAAATGGACTTCCTAAGATGAATGTCAATAGCAATAGTTCTAAGAATTTCTTTATGAATTCTTAATTGAAAGATAATGTAATTTGTAATGCATATCTTACTTTGTGAATCTTTAATGGCATGGCTAAAGGTTTTCCAAATTAGCCTGTATCTACAGGTGAGTAAAACACTAGCTTGCCTTATGAGATTTCGTGGTAAGAGGTAAGGAGGTTTACATGCTTTAAGCACACATTTTGATGTTCTTGCATAGCAAGGTTTCTAAAGTATCAACTACATTTCCTGGCTTCTCATTACCCAGCTCTTTGGTCTTCATCTGGAAATAGAAAGCAATTCAAACTATCTGTGTTGCTAAAAACCTTGATGGAATGTTTGCCTTTTAGCTAAATACGGGTGGGATGGCTGTGGTTAAAAAGTATGGTGCCACGGTGAAAAGTAATCATCCAGCTTTTGCAGGCATTGATGCATTGTGTTCAAAGACCTGCTAATTGATATAGAGTATAAGCATTTTTTTCCCAGACCCAAGCTTTTCTTCCATAAAAGAAAAATGGATGAACATCTTGAGAATTATTGTTATTATATATCTCAACTCAAAATTCTCATGCTTAGCTCACTGACACTCTTGCCTCAAAATGCCTGAACATGATGAGTAAAATAGGAACAATATGAACAACTGCTGGTTGATATGCAGAATAAAGTTGATAGCTATATTCACAACTTCTCACTTATTACAGTCATCCCTTGACCAGCATAAAGTCTGACGAGTCGAGAGATGAAATAAGTTATACTCCCTGGTGTTGTGAGCAACACAGCTAACAGTTTCTGTGATTTCTTAACAAACTTCTGTATGCCTTGTCAAAATGAGTGCTAATTCATCAGTGGTTGATACGGGCTGATGTGGGGAACAGACCCCTGGGACAGAACAAATGATCGTTTAGTGGGCAATTTACAACTGAGAAACAGAAGTAAAAGACCTGCAGAGCAGAAGTGGCAGATCACAGTAACAATATATAGAGAACCTACGCTTAGAATGAATCTACGAATCTATCATTGCAATTTTTTTGCTTGGGGGAAAGAAAGAGAACGGCAGTGGAGAAGCAAAATACAAACAGCTAAGAGATTTTGGGTTTTGATTGGACTATAGGTCTAACAGCTGCCAGAGTTGACAGTATCAATGTGTCTAGTTGCCTGCATCCATGTTAGTTCATGTTAGCAAGTGTCTTTAGTTTACAAATGCAACTCACTTTTATTTGTGGTTTGTTTTTTTTTTTTTAAATCTGCAGCAAGCATTGAGGGATACTGCAATCAATTGATTTCTCTGGCAGAGACAATGCTTTTGAGACAAAAACCAGAGACTCGTGAAATATTACTGTCAATAATTCTCAGAAGGGAAAGGAACATCACTTTAGTAGTCATCACAGGTCAGTAGATCTAAAATGAAGTAATTCAGATTAGTTAGATTTCAAGCTCAGCTTTACTACTGTAGCCAACAGTGCATGCGTGCTCCCAACTGCATGAAATACAATTGTTTTCTATAATCAGCTTCTGCTAAGATTCTCTGTTAGAGTATATCATATGTTTGCAGATTTCTCTGGAAGTTTTCAGGCATGGCCCTCCTAAAACCTCGTTACCTTATTGGTACCTCCTTTTACATATAATGCAGCCTTCCTCCATGGTACTTAATTCTGGCTGGCATCTCCAGCCAGAACTTGCAGTTTTTTAGACTGCATTTGAAAGTACTGCATGTCTTCCATCATACCAGCTTCTCCTACAGGAGTTACAAATGTTCCTGTGTGGTGCATCTGCCTATGCTTTTCTTATTGCAAGGACACCATGGAGTAGTATGTTCTTCAATTGCCTGGATCTGCTGGCTCACTGCAATGATAACCGCCAAGGACTATTACTAAATGTGGAGGCCAGGAATCCCCGTTTTTACTTTCTCCTACCCCAGCACCTCCCGTGTTGTTTCCAGGGCTGATGAGGAACATTAGAAGGGCACCTTCATTGCTGATGCCGCCTATGAAGTCTCACATCTTAATGTCAAGGAGACACAGCTCACCCTTGTGACAATAAGTACACTGAGTTTTCACTCTCTTCTTTATAGAGAGCTTTTCCAGATCTCATTAAATTTCTTCTTTTTTCTTTAGTTAGTCACCAATTATTTGTTGCAACACAAAGTTTTAGGGCTTTCTCATTAACTACATACTAAGCTCAGCCAAGATGATCACCTATAAAACTAAGGGAGCCTTGGAAAGAACTATTTTTTGTAATTATGGGGCTGTTTATATTCACTTGTGAGTTTCAAAGTTGTGAACGCTTATTAATTTTTACTTGGTAAACTTGTTTTGCTCCTATGCCTTTGTAGGATGACGGAAAAACATGAGATTCAAACAAGTTTGTCCAAGGATTTAGGCAGAGGTCTTGCAGAACAGACAATATGCAATTATGCATCTTCAGAATGTACAAATTTAATAAATTAAATGTGCAGAGCTGATCTTAATTCTGCTATTTCACGCTTTTTCAATGTTTTACCTTGTGATCTTAATATTATCATATTTATCTTGCTTTAGAAAGAATATAAACACCTGCAATGATTTCTCAGTGGGTAAATGAGTATTTGAAATCACATGTTTCAAATAACTGCACAATACCTCTCTCTTCCCAGTCACTTCTGTCTAAAACAAGTTCCCCTTTCTAGTTCACATTCTTTTTCTGTTTTCTGCCCAATATCAAGAATGTTTCTTTCTCTCTTTCTTTTTTCCTCCTACTTTGGCAGGATGGCATAGTTTAGTAATTGTTTAATTACTAAACTGTAATAACCAAATGATTTAATGGCATAATCACTAAGCAGCAATTATTTAATTACTAATGTTGTTTAACTTTTTTTTTCACTTCTCTGAGGTTCCAAAGTACATTGAAAGCATCTAGAGGATAAAGATAATAGTGAAAATGAACAGAATATTTTCCAGGCTAAACACTGTAGGCAAACCTCTACAGCTTAAGTTCACAAGGAAGGACACTTTACTTACTCTTCTAAAAAATACCTGTATTTGAGAGAGAATTTACACTAAATAAATTGAGAACGTCTGAAGGGAGCTATGGCAGATGTCACCAACAGTGAGTTATGAGAAGTATGAGCTGAAAAAGTTGAGATACACGTATTACATTTAGTTTAAGTACTTTCCCATTATTTACCTTCAAAATTCACTAGAAATATTTTCATATTTTACTAAAGGAAGAATCACACTTTCTTTTTTTCAATTTGTGTACAATGGACAGCAAAACTGAAAAAAGAAAATATAAACTCAGGAGCGTTTTTAAGCCAGATGTTGAGGGAGAAAAAGCATGAGAAAAACTTAATTTCTTAGTCACCTTTTGACGCAGAGATTTTTGTATGCAAATTCTGAGGCGCGTAGCTCTCTTGGTACTGTGCTCCAAGACTGTTCTCTCTAGCGATTCTGCCTTCACTGCAGTTAAGGCCTTGTCTAGCACTTTTGTGATGTCACACTGAAAGTAACGGGAATATTTTATTCAGTAAAGGTTTGTAACAGCTGATCATATATTTGGTTATGTTATTTAAGGGTGCAGGGCTATGAAAAAACACAACAAAAACACAGGTCTACAATGAACCCCCAGTCTGGACAGTATCGTATCGCAGAATGGTGGGGGTTGGAAGGGAAGTCTGGAGATCACCTAGTCCAACACCCCTGCCAGAGCACGCTGGACCAGGAATGTGTCCAGGCGGGTTTTGAATGTCTCCAGAGAAGGAGACTCCACACCCCTCTGGGCAGCCTGTTCCAGTGCTCTGCCACCCTCAAAGAAAGGAAGTTTTTCCTTATGTTCAGATGGAATTTCCTGCATAAAAAAAACCCCAAACATCTTATGCTTCACTGCTTCCAGCAACATACCCCGCATTATTTTCTCAGTTTTTTAACGTTTTCTCAGCATTTAACGTTAACTTTGGGTAGCGCTTTCCCTAGCTTTTGTTTGGCCACGCGGCTGTGTGGAGTTACCGGTGCCTGTGACCGACTGCAGGGACAGGGAAAGGCCTCATTCCCCCCGCCGCGGCCTACTGTGGGCTGTGCCGGCCGAGCGACAGCGCCGGCTCCACAGCCACCGAGGCCTACTCACGGGGCGCCGCCGCGATGGACGCCGCCGGCG